>JAULKR010074436.1:0-11079 GCA_032356305.1 Prasiola linearis | reverse complement strand
ATCTCATTTGATGAGTTGTAACGCTTCGTAGACTACCGCGCTCCTGTGTGTGTGTGTGTGTGTGTGTGTGTGTGTGTGTGTGTGTGTGTGCGCGTGCGTGAGCCTTTATGTGTGTGTGTGCGCACGTGTAAGTGTGCGCCTGTGTGAAAGTGCGCGCGAGAACGCACGCACAAGCTTGTCCACCTGCCGTACAATGATGAAAAAGAGCCACACACTTACTCGTTGACTGAGCGCCTTCATCAACTTGCATGACTCCCTCATGTGCTTGCTTCACATTTGCACCTGGGTATTGGGCTGTCGTCACGGTGGCCACGGCGTCCACGTCTGTCACGCCTCAACTCGTCCAGATGGGCTCTACCACGTTCTCGACTGCTTTCACGGCGTCTGCGTGCGGGTGAGCGTGAACGGCGAATTGGTGAACGCGACCTTCTGCGAGACCATGACCTCCTTCGCGATGGCACAGGCGATGGTGAACGGCGGTGCGGTCTTGCAGAGCGGACTGGCGACCGGGAGCGCCGCCTGGGGGATCGCGACCTCATCCTTGGGGACCTTCGCCTCCTCGGCAGTGGTGATCGTGAGCGTCGTCGTGAGCGCGACCTGCACACATGACCACCAGACTGAAGCTCTGTCTAGCAGGTTCTAAAAATGGCTTTCGATTCGGTCCACAAAGTGACAACTTTAGGTAAGGATTGCGGGCAATTGAAATCGTTTCAGATGCAGCCTTGCTTTAGACGCAACCTACCATGAAATGCTGCGTGTGAGGAGTCGAGTGGCAAACGAAAACAAAGGGTTGCGGAGGAGGATCGCCTTAATATGTAAACCCGTCTTTACTGTATCCTTCCTACCATAAATCCCGTCTCCCTGTGGCCAAATCCAGTTTATCAGCCAGAACCCTATGCAGGCAATCGTGCATGCTAAATATACAACAACCCCCCCACCCCCCCCCCCCCCCCCCTCTCGCACACACCCACACACGCCGACACTAGTGCACTACTCAGCCACATTCACACATGCGCAAGCGGATACACCATTGGCAAGTAGCCAGGACATTGACGGATTTGATAGTGCTCTCCAATCATGCCTAACGCCTCGAGAAGTTGAACATGGTCGGGTGCAAGCTCAAGGTACGAGTTCTCCAACTGCCATCTGCACTGGCTATTCTTCGTGATTGGTAATCTGCTAATGATTGAGCAGTAAACCACAACCTGGTTGCTAACAGGTGCCATGAATACTGTTCAGTGAGCACGCATGTATGAAGGGGCCTCCCGGGATAGACAGATGATTTCATGAAAATCATTCTGCAATCGATTCCAAAAGACACAGAAGAGCTGCATCAGTCTGCTTCTTAAGTAGATTACGCTTCCCTGTTGCCGCCGCATCAGCAGGAGAGCTCTTATTACTCTCACACTTTGTCTTACAGGCCGGTGAAGGACCACCACAATAATTGCTGACACCTGATGTCCATAGCCATAGCGAAAGTGATAGTGTCCACTAAATTCGCTAGATATGATCTGATGCAAGAGCTGCCTATGGGGCGACGATCACATGTGGCCAGCAATCCCTCAGCCTCTGGCAGCTCGAGGCTGGATGCACCCGCTACAGAAGCAAATGCGCAGAAGCTGTGATGCATCATCAAGATGAGTCATGAGGTCGACTCATGGGCAAAGACAGCAATGACAGCTGATGTGGAGCTGGTGTTTGGGGGGGGGGGGGGGGGGGGGGGGACCTCTGTCGCTTGCTGGCTTCCTCTCTTGCGCGCATCGCCTCGCGCTCTCGGTTGTCTGTGCGCTGCAGTCGGACGGCACGTGACCGAGGTGATGCGGAGCGTGCACGTCCGCTGGGTCGCTTGCGCGGCGGGCTATATGGCTTGGGACCTCTTCTGCTTGATCCAGGGCCGGGACTGCGACCCCTTCCTTCCCGCTCTTTGCTGCGCTCTCTGCTGCGCTCCCTGTCGACAACACAACATCACAGAACAGACAATAGTACCAAATACAGTCGAATTTCGTTAAAATAGTGTCTGCATACATACTTTCCTTATCTCGCCACTAGGGTAATCGCTGAAGATATCTCTCGAAATTCACAGTTGCAGAGAGTCGAACTGAGCGCCTAATATGAATCGCGGTTACGAAGCAGACGACTGCTTGCAGACATTTGCACAGACGACTGGCTGCAGACGTAGAGTATGCGTATCAAAAGCGGATATCAGTAAGCAGGCAGGCCTCACTTCTCCTGGGGCGGAGTGTAGCTGGTACTGATGCCTGTCAGGCGCTTTGACAGCGCGGCAGCAGCCGCGAGAGCCGCAGCCTTCTGGGATTGCGAGTTGTTGGCAATGACTGCAACGAAAGAGATCACTCGATCAACATCGATGCGACAGACTACACTTGACCAAAAGGCTTTCAGCGGATCAAGCATAAAGCAAGAGCCATAGATACGAGTGCGTGCGCTTTCCATGTTTCCAATGGGGCAGTACACACCATAGACATAGCGGTATTAGAGGGCGCACGTGGCTGTGATGGAGTTGCAGAAAAAGTTTTCGCAGCCGCTCGCATTTGGGCCACCTGAGCTGCCAGGGAGTCCTGATGCCCTTGAGCTTGCATTACTTGCTGCGAGCACCCAGCTAGAAACCTCGCGTCGGTTGTCGACTGTAAAGATAGTGCAGTCCTCAAGCTGATACCACGGCATATCCAGGCGCGGTCTAGTCGATGCTGTGCTACAAGCCCTCAGTGGGAACAACGCATGTAGCCAGGAGTAATTGATCGAACTTTAGGTTCGAGTCCATCAGGAGCAGATGGAACATCACTTGTTCGGGATACACCACAAACCGACACACCACGAAATCCAGCAATGTAGACAGTACAACTCATCTCCACATCCAAGTGGTAGAAGTCCAAACGCACCAGCTGCAGCTGTGCGAGTTGGTGTGCCTGCATTGCTGCAAAGGGTGCGGAGCTGTCTCGTGGCAGGTTCACTGAGGCGTTGACTGCCGAGCGGGTGAGCTCGACCCGCAGCGTGCTGCCCATCACAGACATGCCCTCCATCGCCAGAGCTGCCTTGGCTTCCTGCGCAACCAGCAGCAGCAGCTCGATGCGCAGCCTGGGGACATGACAAAGGCCCTGTGGACAGCTGGCCGGCCGACCTCAGTCATTTGGCAGCTCTGCCCAAGCACCTAGTGCTACCGTCACAATTCATCCGAGACGCAACACTGAGTTCCTTTCGTCGAGTAGCGAGGGCAAACAAGACAGGGTTCGAAGCGATAGCACTGAGCTGGCAGACTACTTTCCACCAGATGGATTAGTAATCAGCAAGCCTGTAATGGTGGCTGCATTGGTAGTCCGTGTCGGGTATGAGCGCCGTGCTACCGGCTGCTGCAGGAGGGGGGGTAATCAGACCACCTGTTCCGACAGGATAGGAACCGACCAAGTGGCAGCAGTGCTTGGTTGCTTTGATCGAGCTACGGGATGCTTACTGCTTTGACTTTCGACTTGGGGTGACACGTTCACAGGCGGGGGCAATGCTCAGTGGTAAGGAGATCCGCAACAGCCGCACCTATGCAGCTGCTGAAGCACCTGCATGCTGCAACTTGAGGGGACGCCCGCGAAGGACCTGTACGGTTACATGAACCCGCAACTGTGCGCAACAGGCGAACAGGGCACAGCACTGGAGCGAGGCTAAGCTGTCGTAAGGCGATGTGACTATGCGCAAGCCCCCCCTCCCCCTTTTCAAAATGGTTCTCTGTCACAGCTTCGGTTCCGAGGTGCTCATTGACTGAGAGCCCTGCCACTCGTCTCACCTCTTCCTGTTTGTATTCGACGAGGGCGTAGTGGCCACCGACGCCCACAATCTCTGCTCGTTTTACAGTGCCACAGAACCCAAACAGCTGCTTGAGCTGCGCACCAACAAAAGAAGCACTGGGTCAGTGCACTGCACTCATCCTTGACAGCTTGTCGTATTGTCTAGGGGTCGGCAGATGACGCACATATGTGAGGTTCCACAGGGGGGCCAGAACGAGGTGCAGGTGGGCTAAGGGCAGCCACCTGCTCAGGAGAAAGCGATTTGCTGATGCCCCACAGCAACAACGTCCTCATTTGCTTCTCCTCACGGCTGGGCAGTCGTACACCCGAAGAGATGGCTGCGGGCCCCTGCAGCAGTTCAGTCGGCTACAACTCTTGACTGCCATTGCACTTCCTACAAGCATTGTCCTATATTCAGGAACCAAAATGATTTCCGGAAAGGGGAGCCTGGCACCGGAAAGGGAATTGACCGAGCAGAGACGTAACGGAAGCAATTAGCAGCTCACAATGATGACAAACTGCGATAATTGCTTTCTCACAAGTACGCACCATTGAATTTTGCTGTGCAAGCATTGCGGCTGTGGCGGCATCAGTTGCTGCAGAGATACGAGCCAGATCTGGCTGCAGCATGCGTGCCACTTCCTGTGCAGTTGCTGCAAGGCTGTTTGTCGCTGCAGGGCCTGTCGCGTCTGCCAAGGCAGCTGCTCGGCCATCCCCGGTCATCGCATCTGTCGCAGCGCTGGGTGCCTCATCAGCTTCTGGAGGGCTGAAGAACACCGGGTATGGCGATCCACCAGTCGGAACACCGTCGATCTCAACGATGAGCTGCACAGAGAATGCAGGCGGGCATAGTTGACAAGAACAATCGCGTCTCACAGACAGCAACAAACAGCATTCAGGACATGTCAGACAAGTATCACGCATGCAGCATGGTGGCGAACAGCTGCAATGCCAATGAGCCTTACGGAGATCATGATGATGATGATCAAGCTCAAAATGATTGCATGGGCTCACCTCGTAGTTGCCCCGAGCAGACACAGTATACATGCCACTGTAGCTGCCGTCACCGTTGTCCTTGATGAGAACAGCGATCTGTTCGCCTACTTCTTTGGCACCCAATGACTTGGGAGCTACAGAGGCAACCATTGGCGCGCCGCCTTCAGCAACGCGCTTGCCTTTGCTGTCTTTGCAGATTACTTTGAACGTTGCGACTGCACCTGCTGCACCGCCCGAAGCACCGTTGCCCGTAACCTGCACCGAGACATATCCTCCAAATCTACCAACTGACTTCAGGGGATGATATTCATCTTTAAATTCATCTTGGCTAAACTGTCCGAGCTACTTACCAAGCGCACTGCCGCAAACGGTTCCCTACCATATATAGCCACGCGATCATCTCGATGGCGACTTGAAAACATTGAAGCAGCGCACCAGACAATGCTCCGGGTCGAGAGGGCCAGGCGGCTCCAAGTCATCATCTTCGTCGCTTTCAGATTCCAAAGATGACTCGTCATCTGCGCGTCTTCGGCGCCTCCTCTTGCCGACTAGCGCTAGCTGTTTTACAAGTTCGTCGGCTGTTGCGCCCGACAGGTCATACTCTGCTGGATTGTAGAGAGCTAAAGCATCACTCATCACGCCTCGGCCTCCTGCGTCGCGGGAAGCGCTTGATACGCCACAACGTATTCTGATCGCTAGCTTTAGACGACGGAACACAGGAGATGTGAATAATTTGAAATCCGTTTGCCTTGCATTTCAACCATCTGGCATGGACCAACTCTATAGTCCACCCGGCGTAGGGTTTAAGGAGCCACAGGATTATTACATTCATTCCGTTACTAAAGTGACACTGTAGCTCACTGATCGGTTCTCTAGACAAGTCTGACGATGCACAGGCATATACTATCGCAGCCAACGTTGGCAACTCGCTAGATTTCATCCCGGCAGAGCCAGGTACGTACACCGGTGGGAATCGACATGCATATGATATATCATATATTACGTATGAAATCTCGCCAACATGATGTCACGGGTCGCAGAAAAAGTTTCTTTCCTTTTCAACACTCCAATGCAGTAGCTGGAAGAAATCATTACGAAACGTAGTTACTTCATGGCACTTAATGTAGATGTTGCTTCTGACTTGAAAGATAGATTCAAGCTTGAGTAATAGCTCTAGAGCTTAAGATCTTAAGAAAGTTGTTTGCTAAATAGTTGCAGTGTTCAATCAATCAGTGATGTCCAACTTGAGGTAATCCAACACGACCAATTTAGAATTCGAAGTTCTTCAACTAGCAGATGGTAGCGACAGCTGAACTTTGTACGGGTGTACAAGACATCGAGTAGTAGCTACTACTACGATCATACTTGATCGGTGTTTCATGATGACATGTCAAGCAGGCGCTCGTATCAGCCTTCGAAAGCTGCAAGAATTCCAGCACTATAAGCATCGTAGGATACCTTTTCAATTTGTTGCGTGAATGATAACGAAATTTAACATGTCTTATAATAAATCATATTCACTGGCGGTACTCTGCACGAGTGAGCACTCAGCAGGTTGCATGCCATGGTCAACACTGTCTTCAAAACGGAATTTCGACACAATTATCGCATGATTCGAGTCCGGTTGGCCACGTGGCAGCGATGACCCGCAATTGCTTACTTTGAAAGAGATATATACTATAGATAATACATATACTACAGTAGACACATGTCAATAATATTGAAGCCTTTTGAATGACGCTTCTCTTCGAAAAGTAGCACCGTTGTTTTAAGCTAACATGTTGTACGCTACCAGTACTGTATAGCCGGTGCAAATGAGTTGTAACCAACAAAGCTTCCTTGAATATGTTTGTAAAGAAGGTAATTACATCCCCGTCCAATTCCAGCAGATTACTGGCTGTATCATGATGACGACAAGCACATACCCGCGTTTGAGGTCATTCTTTTGGCAATGAATATGAAATAATTCGCGCAATGAATGCAATCAATTAATTGTTGGCATCTTGTCCCTATCTAGTAGATTGGCCCTTTAAACAGATGTGGGTACTATTTAACTTTCTCATGCAGTGATTGTACACCCTACATTGGCTCTCAATATTTGAAACGTATATTCAAGCGATGTGTGAAAAAATATGCAGCATTTCGTTTGAGTTGCTCCATGTATGTACTACACTAGTGTATCCTGCCATTCTTCACATGCTTCTGGCACGTGCACGTGCTAGGAGAAAATCCAAGGAGAGAACAATACTGTAGCACTACGCTTGTATACGCCGAGTGCCGTATAAATCCGGTCAAAAATGTATATTCACTTGTGCAATTACTATGGCGTGGTTTGTTGGTAAGTCCATGATGGCGGCAGGAATCAGCAATGTGAGTGACCTACTTTGACTGGACCTATGATGAATGTACCTAGAGGGTGTGGCCTAATACTCTGTTCACACAAGCCTCACATGTAGGGATTAAGCTAGTAGCTGCCTACAACCCTGTTTGCTTCATGTAATCTATTTGCGGTGAATCTTGTTCAACCAGAGATAACAGGGTTGCTCGAAACTTAGCACTGAACTTGAACTCGGCAATTGCTCTATGAATTCAAAGCAGATACACAAGCAATTCCATCTGGAAAGCGCCACTCGTTTGGCTTATGGTTGACTACTTGGAAAACAGACTTGCATGCCTTGTGCAGAACCGTGACAACATCAGCAGATCACACACAACATTTCATGACCAAGGGTGCATTCCACACGATAAATCTGTGATTTGCTAATTCAAGCCTGTCTGTGCAAGTGGGCACGCCTTGCTAGACGCATCATTCAGCAGACGAACTCAGCGAAAGAGTATGGATGCTGAATTGCTGGACTCCATTGGGAGCGATGGCTGCTAGAGCAACGGATGCACCCTCAGCATCAACATGAGCGACCTGTGACAATGTTGAACTTTGATACGTCAGCCAATTGTAAGCGATTTATCATCGTTGTCAAGCATAGCATCACGGCCCGATTTGCCATCGTTGATGCGGGAGCATAGTGCACAGCCACAGTATTGACGCATGTGGATCGTGTTCTCCATGTCGTCGGAGTGTGCTCACCCCACTGTTTGCTGACACCTTCTGCATATGTGCTTCGCTTCTTTTGATTTCACGCACAACCTGCACAAACGAAAGCGTACAGCGATTGAGGTCAGCGTACCTCGGACGTGATCTCATATGGAGTCTTGTAATTGCAAACTTTGCGAAATGAGACATGCTTGCAGTCAAAGCCTCGACACACTTCAAATGCGTCCCGTCAGATTTGTGCTACTTTCTTGCACTGAAGATATGAGCCATACTAGTCACAGCTGATGCATGTGGTTGGCACACCAACCTTGTTGGGCTGCCGTAGGTTACAGAAGAGTCTTGCCTCCCTCAGCCGCACCATTGTGTCATCAACTCGCAGGAAGAAACGCAGCAACACGTACCAACAGCGCGGCATCACTCTCACCTGTTCGCAAGGCAGATAAGGCATGCATGAGCTTGAAAGGAGAAGACCCAACCCAGCAGCTCTTATTTGTTCGCACGACTTTCGACGAGTAGGAGTTTTACTTTAATGATTAGTAAGGCAGGAATTTAGCGGTAATACCTTGACAGACAATTGTGAGGTGCCGTTGTCATCCAGCTCACTCTCGTAAAGTGGAACCTCAGCATAAAATTGTATTGGATCACGAGCCCTCAAGAGATCCAGCTCTATGTGGTCATTGCTGGGTTGCCACGATGGTGGTGATATTCGAGAGTTGCCCTGCCCCTCCGCTGCATAAACATGCTGATGGAATACATTTACAATGAGTTGTAGGAGCTTGGTTATATAGAAGTCACAGATCATGCATAGGGACCATCAAGATGACTAACAATTCGAGCAATTTTTTTTGCTCACAGCGCAGAGTAGTGCTGCGAGCAGGAGTCCGGTATGCGTTGATAGCTTCAGGCAAACGATGATCGTAGTGATGTGCCATGCGGGTGTATTGACCGCAAAGCCCTTGATTTATCGGAGCAGCTGTTCGTGCCTGGACTGCTGGCCACGTCAGTCTCTTCGCTATGAGAGGCAACATAGTCATTTGGTGCAAGCTGTCGTACGGATCCCACGTATGAGGTACTGTATGTCCTGTGAACCGGAGTGCAGCACGCTGTCAACATCCTTTGAACACAATATTACGAATCTTTTGAGGCAGCTAATTGTCCGAATCTCACCAGTCATATTGCAGTGTCGTCACTTTTGAGACCGCATCTTCCCGAGATGCTTGCCACTGCACTGCACCTGCGACCTGTGACGCTGACGAGCATCGTACCCTCACTTGAACACAGACAAGTGCCACATCTCCCATCACAGATTAACTTCCGCTATACAACCGACCTGTCTACGAATTTGTCACGGGATGATGCGTTGGTGTTATGTTGAGCGACTTTAAAGCCGAACTGCTTGGCTGCATCGAACCTGTATTGGTGCCTCGTCATTCTCTTGCCACTGACGCAGTGCATCAGCTGCGTTGAATTCCAGCACGCACCCGCTACAGCGGTGTGTAAGTCGCAAATAGCTGCTGCCGAACAGTTGCTCGGGCAAACTGGGTGCGTTTAGATTGGATTTGAGATCCTCCGCAACCGAATCACCTGTAAGTGTGATGACCTTGAGAATGCTAAGATTTACCTTCATCGAGTCATCGTTGCGTCATGAAGGGAGTTCTCAAGTTGCGGGTTGGCTTACGGCTGATAGGAGCAGTGAATGCAGCTATGGTCCAATCACGGGTTTCATGTTGCCTTAATCCTGCAATAGTGAATGCCAGAAACTCAGCTGCAGCACGCAGCTCGCTGCACGGTTGCATTTGCTTTACTAGCTCATTGGTGGGCAAGCAGCCTCTCCATCGACGACTTACCGAACTTCCCTGAAGGACCATCTTGAACTTGACTCATCTGAACTCCAAAATTTTCCATTTTCTTTTTGCTCAGTGTTTCTTATGGTCCTCAGCTTACCAGTGCCGATTACATCACATTTCATGCCCCATTCAATAGCTACAGGGGGGCAGGCTGCACATTAAGGAATTCAAGGGGGCACGAGGGCGAGCAATTGGAGTAAGTCCGGGACGGTGGGCGGAACGATGAATATACTTCGCGTGAGCTGCAAATGCTCCAGCTGGCGCATATTCCAGCTGGTGTACGGGAGCTGCTGAGGTGGCGACAAATCACGAACCAGAGACAAAAGAAGAACTCGTCTGGCGTCTTGCCTACACCTTTGTAACATTATCTGATCTTTAATCGTGAGGTAATAATGAAATGGGATGATTGACGCAGGCATAGCCACGAAAACTGAAACGAGCGCGATTCTATATAGTTATTACGAGAGTGGTCCCTGTTACAAACCTCCTAAAACCAATAATTAGAGAAAGTTATAGCATTACATCCGACTCACGGGAGGCTTATTGCGATGCATAGCTTTCCGAGTCGCAGTACATCCAGGCTAGCTTGAGGACGCATGGCATCCGCGTCTCCGACGAAGCTAGGACTATGGGAGTCTTTGGTCAACTGCATTTGTAGGCCCCCAAGGTAGCATTGCATCACATCGCACCTGACATGAGCGCGAAGTTGGTGAAATTATTGGTTCCAATAGCAGTACTTGCATCATTTGATTGATCATTTCCAATCTCAGGGACATCTATGGAACACAAGATCTTACTGGCGGGCGACAAGGGAGATTTGTCATCAGCCAGAGACGATTTAGGCGGGATGATTTTGTTCTGGTGGGCTTTGCTTGGTGCAGCCTGTTGCATTTATATCGTCGTATGTTGAGCACTGCTTGGCAATGAGATTGACCCGCTTGCCAAAATTTGCAGCCAAACAAAGCTGGTCAGATGCTGCAATGTAGTCTCTACCGCGCCAGGGGCTACGGCAAACAAAAAAGGCAAGCTCTGAGGTTGCAAGCAATTGTCCTCGACGACTATCTTGTTCCACCTACTGAGAACCTCGTCCAGCTGCTCAAAATTTGGTGTTGGATTGCAGGCCGTGCGTGATCTATTGTCACTGCAATTCGGGCTCCAGACGGGATGCTGAGGAAGCATTGTATGTACTTTTACCACATGGGATCAGTGTCATGTGCTTTGACTTCGCGGTAGGTATCGTGAAATGGCGTCTGCACAACCCATCAAATGCTGCGATGAAAGAAGTGTACACTGAAGATTTTATCTGCAATAGCTCAAGTGTGATCATCGTATGCTGCAACCTCCCTCTACACACACACACACACACACACACACACACACACACACACACACA
>JAULKR010074435.1:0-36359 GCA_032356305.1 Prasiola linearis | reverse complement strand
GCAGCCGGAAAAACGCCGACGGGTTTTTGTCGTACTCCCACCGCTGATTCCACAAGATAATCGGCGGGTCGGCGGCAGACAGGCTTGGTCCCCACGTGCGCGGCGTGCGTTCGTCGCGAAAGGCGTCGTGTCGGTCCAGCGGTAAACCCAGATGGAGTACGCTGCTCTTGGCCTCGATCTCCTTGACCGTGCCTAAGTGCGTGTAATCGGGGAATGCGCGCAGCAAACCGGGAAGGGCCGTCAGAAACTCGTCGCGGTGGAAGGACGAGTTGAACGCGATGCGATCTGCCGACAGCGCCGACAGGTAGTTGATGTATCCGTACGTCAGATCGCGCTTCTCGGTCGGCGGGATCGGGTAGGTGAGTTGGTTCTCGTGGAAGTAGAGCACGACCGGCGTGTCGGCCAGGTGCGGACGCACGAGCGCGAGGTAGGCGGGCAGGTTGACCATGCTGCTCGCGAACAGCACGTCGGGGCGGAATCCTTCGTCGAGCAACGCCAGCGTTTTGCGTGCCAGCGTGACCGATCCGCCCTGCATCCGCCACTTCCAGAAGCGCGCCGACATCGCGACGGTTCGCACGTCATGGCGCGTGTGGTCGGCAAACCCTTGGGCAAAGCTCTTGTGCGAGCCGCCGTGCCAGGGTTCGAGAAACAGGACCGACAGCCGCGCCACCGGATCAGGCGTTAGCCAACTCCTTGATGAGCGCGTCGTTTTCCTCCTCGGTCGTCGGGCGGACGATGGAGACGGTGCGGATCTGCAAGTGGTCGCGCATCGAGGGGTCTTTGACCTCCTCGGCCGTGATGCCGGTTTCGTCGCCGGGGTCGAGGCTTATCGTGCGCGTACTCAAATCCAACACGACGGGGCTGTCGTGCGTATTCTTGACGAGCATTCCGCGACGGGTACGATTGGGCATTGGGCGAGGGGCGAAGAGGACGCGAGGGGCGTCAGGTAGTCAGGCGAGCCGTCAGTATACGAAGCTCATCCGCCGCTTCGCCCCCCTGACACCTGCCGAACCGCATTCCAGACCGGCTCTTCCAAATGTCTCTGCGCACGCTTCCTCTGGCCATCGGCAACACCCTGCTCGGCTTCCTCTTTCCGCCGACGTGTGCGGCCTGTGGCGCCCGCGATTCGTCGCTCTCCAGTCTGTGCGCGCTGTGTTTGGCGAGCATCGACAAGGCCGATCCCTTCGAGTTGCAATCCCACCTCGCCAAACTGCCCGATGCGGATGTGTCCCATCTATCCGCTGTCCATGCGATTTGGCGCTTCGATGTAGAAGGCGCGTTTCAGCAGGCACACCACCGCCTCAAATACGGCGGACAACCGCGCGTCGGTCAGGCACTCGGCGTCGCCCTGGGCCAGCATGTCGAGGGATTGGGCACCTGGGACGCTGTCGCGTGCGTCGGGCAGTCGCGCGCCCGTTATTTCGAACGTGGATACAACCAGGCCGAGCCGATTGCGAGGGGAGTTGCCGATGCGTTAGAGATTCCGTTCATGCCGGAATTGTTGCGCAAAGAAGAAGGTCACGCGTCCCAAACCAAGCTGTCGCGCTCGGCTCGAAGTGCCAACGCTGCTCACGTGTTCAGCGTCGACGCGTCGCTCGACGGCGCGCGCGTCTTGCTCGTCGACGACGTACTGACGACCGGATCGACCCTCGTTGCGGGGGCCGAGGCGCTGGCTCAGGCTGGAGCCGTCCGCGTCGACGGAGCCGTGCTCGCGTGGGCGCGCTGACACCAAGCGTAACCTCCCGCGCGGGCTGTCGTACGCTCTCCGAGCCGTCCCTACCTGCTGCATGACTCCTCTCGTCCGCGTTCAAATCGTCGCCCTGATCGTCCTCGTCGGGCTGGTGATCTTCAGTCAGACCCGCGATCCCGATGCCGTTGATGGAGCGGTGCGGCTGGATCGCATCGACTCGGACGAGCTGGCGACGCGCACTTTCACGCTCGAATCCGCAGCGACTCTGGTTGTCACGTCGTCGGCTGCCAAGGGCAACGACGATCGGTACGAGTCGTACGGCTGGATCGTCGATCGCGCCTCGCGCCGAGTCGTATATCAGCCTTCGCTGGCGACGATGCGGTCGGAAAGTCGAGGCCTAGTCCAGTTCGCCGATACGCTGCGGCTTGATGCAGGGACGTACGACGTATTCTATACCCCGTTTGGAAATGACGAGGACAGTGGCGGCGGCTTCCTTGGCTTTTCGAGCGAAAACAGGTGGCGCTCGTCGCGTGACGACTGGTTCGTACAAGTCGTCCGAGCCGACGGGCAGGAATTGGACGGGGAGCGGTGGCGCTACCGCGAAGCGCGCCCGCTCGGAGACGATGTGTTGTGGACCAGCCATTCATCTGACGACGATATGGTCGTTCAGGTGACGCGTCCCGATACGCTCGTAGTCGACGTAGTAACTGCCGAGATGGACAGGCGCGGCGATCAGGTACGCTTGCATCGGTTGCCCGACGATGACGAAGTATGGCGCCTCGCCGACGCTTCGCCGACACCGGGCGGGGGTTCTGAGCGGTACACTCGCGCCCAAGCCCGCCTCCCGCTTTCGCCCGGCTTCTATCGCCTACGGAACGACATCTACATCAGCGACGCGACCAGTTGGCAGGCGAACCCACCGCTTGACGTAGGCAGTTATGGCGTCACCTTGCGCACGGTCGGCTCCGGGATCCGTCCGTTTAGCGCGTGGAACGACGACGCGTTGCCCACCGTCGCGATTCCGCGTCCCGGAAACGACGAGGACATCCGCCAGCCGTTTACTGTCGCCCGCTCGGTCGACGTCATCGTATATGCGATGGGCGAGGTCCGCAGCAATTCGCAGCGGTTCGATTACGCCTGGATCCATGACGTGGACAGCGGGCGCAAGATCTGGGAGATGAACCGCAGCGACAGCCGACCTGCCGGGGGCAATTCCAGCCTACGCGTCGCGGAAGAGGTGCTTCGCCTCAAGGCGGGGCGATACGAACTCGTGTGGCGGAGCGACGACTCGCGCTCCTTCGCCGACGATTTTCTCAATGACGACGCGCCCGACAACCCCGAACGTTGGGGCGCCTATGTGTTTGCACCGTTTGACTCGACCGCTATTTCGACGGCAGCGATTGCGGCGCCTGTTCAGCGGACACCACTCGCGTCGGTCCTGCAAGTCCGCAACGAACAGGATCAGACTGCCGTTCTCCAACTCGACCGTGAGACGGAAGTCTCGGTCGAAGCCCTACTGGAAGCCGATTCCGATGGGCGCTGGTACGACACCGCCACACTCACGCACGTCGGCGACGGTCGCGAGGTGTGGAGCGTCGAGCGCGTCGATCCCGAGCCGGACGTGCGCAGCGACGACTACGCCTGGGGGCGCAGCGTGCTGACGTTGGCACCCGGAACGTACACGTTGCGCGTCGTCACCGATGCCCGCCGCGCCTTTGGCGACTGGGACAGCGATGGACCGCCGAGCCAACCCGAAGCGTATGGTATGGCGATCTACCCATTTGCTCGCTGATGATGCCACCCACCGACGCAGACACGCTCGAACTCCGCGTGTCCGTCCCTTTCGCAGACCACGAACTGCTCATCGCCGAACTGGACGAGCGCGGCGCACAAGGCTTCGTTCAAGAGGACGAAACGCTCGTCGCTTATTTCCCTGCCGACGTGTGGACGGCTGCCGATGGTGCCTGGCTCGCCGAGCACATGGAACGGTCGTTTGAGGTTCGCCCGGTCGCGCCGCAGAATTGGAACGCCACATTCGAGGCCAGCATCCAGCCCATCGACGTGCCGCCCTTCCGCCTCCAGCCGACGTGGACGCAGTCGCCGCCGCCATCGGACGACACCATCGTGCTCCGCATCGATCCAAAGATGAGTTTTGGAACGGGCCATCACGCGTCGACGCGGCTGATGCTGAGCTTTCTTGCCGACTTCGCCGGACCCAACGCGCCGCGCGTACTCGACGCGGGGACGGGAACGGGCGTCCTCGCTATCGCAGCGCTCGCACTGGGTTCGGAGTTCGCTATCGGCTTCGACATCGACCCATGGGCTGCCGACAACGCGCCCGAAAACGCCGCGCTCAACGGCTGCGCGGATCGTCTCGAAATTCGCATCGGCGACATTGATGTGGTGCCTGAAACCGGCTTCGACTTGGTACTTGCCAATATCCAACGCCATATCATCCTCCCGATGCTGGACGACCTCGATCGACGACTCGCTCCAGGCGGAACGCTGATGCTCGCTGGGATCTTGGCGACTGAAGCCGATCAGATCCGCGCTGCGCTCTCTGCGCGGGGAATGAGCGTCGTTCGCGAGGCGAGCGAACACGAGTGGTGGGCCTGCGCCGCCCATCGCGGCTGACGAGTTCGGACCGAAAGCGCGTGGCCGGAGGTTGAAGACTCCTCATCTGACTCCCCACGCCATGACCACGACCGCTCACGACATCGACGTACCCGCCCTCGGTTTGGGCACCTGGAAACTCATCGGCGACGATGCGCGCGAAGGTGTACGGCATGCGCTGTCGGTTGGCTATCGCCACATTGACACGGCGCAGATTTACAAGAACGAGGCCGAGGTAGGCGAAGGATGGAAGGCGTCGGGTGTGGCGCGTTTGGACTTCTTCCTGACCACCAAAGTCTGGATCGACCAACTGCGCCCGGACGACGTGGCCTCCTCAACGCGCGAGAGTCTGCACAAACTCCAGACCGATCACGTCGATCTGCTGCTGATCCACTGGCCCTCGCGCGACGTGCCGGTCGAAGACACCCTGGGCGCGATGATGAAGCTCAAGGAGCAAGGACTGACGCGTAGCATCGGCGTCAGCAACTTCACGCCGACCCAGTTCGCACACGCCGCTTCACTTGCGCCGCTGTTGACCAACCAGGTCGAGTATCATCCGCTGCTGAGTCAAGACGCGCTGCTCCGCACGCTCCGCGCCAACGACAGCCTGCTGACGGCGTATAGCCCGCTCGCGCAAGGCCGCGTATTTGATGAGCCGGCGTTGGTCGAAATCGCCCAAGCACGCGGCGTATCGGTGGGGCAGGTCGTGCTCGCGTGGCTGATCGCGCAGGAAGGTGTCGTAGCCATTCCGCGCTCGACCTCGGCCAAACACCGCGAGGACAACTTCGGTGCACTCAACCTCACACTCACCAACGACGAAAAGGCGCGAATCGATGCATTAGATCGCGAGATGCGCCTCGCCGACCCTGATTTTGCACCGGATTGGGAGCGGTGACAGATTGAGAACTGGAGCGCCAGCATCCCGCCCTAGCATCGCCGCCAGTCATGATTTAGCTGGATAAGGCTGTACCAGAGTGCTGCGAACGCAGTGCCGCAAGTTGCTCGGCAATCGGTGACAACCGTTCAGGGCTTGCTTCCAATCCCATGCGATGAACTTCGATCTCCCAGAGATAGTCCTCGATGACCTTGGCTCCTGCATCCTCTTGAACGAGTTTGTACACGTGCGGCAAATAACTGTGATACTCGTCGTACGCTTCTGGGTAGTCGGCGACACAGCACGGATCCCATTCATAAAGGAGCACGTCGGAAATTGCCCGATAGAGAGCAGCCTCTGCTGATGAATGTTTTTGCCCCATGCGAGTAGGCCAACTTTGGCCGCGATTACCTGTCGAGTGCAAAGTGCGCCTCGATGTCGCCGATTTTGTCGACGCGTGTGGCGTGGCGACCGCCTTCGAAGTCGGTGCGTAGAAACTCCTCGACGACGGTTCGTGCTGTCTCGACCCCGAGTACGCGGCTTCCCAGCGTCAACACGTTGGCGTCGTTGTGCGCGCGCGCGTTGAAGGCCGAAAACACGCTCCAACACGATGCGGCTCGAATGCCGGGCACCTTGTTAGCCGCCATCGCCGATCCCACGCCGACGCCATCGATGGCAATGCCGAAGCGCGCTTTCCCGGACGAAACTGCCCGGGCGACGGCGTAGGCGAAGTCGGGGTAATCGACGCTCGGTTGGGCAGCGTCGGTGCCCAGGTCGAGGATGCTGAATCCCGCTTTCTCGCACCATGCGCGCACGTCGGCTTTGAGTCCGAAACCGCCGTGGTCACAGCCGATGGCAATGACGCGAGGCGCTTGGGCAGTCGACGTGGTCGTGGGTTCGGAAGCAGCAGGGCGCGGGGCGACGAACGTGATGCCGTTCTCCTTCGCTAGATCCTTCGCCAGCGCGGTGATGAGCGCGTTCGGCGGCGCCTCTACGGTCGTGGCGCCTTGCTCTTTGGCGGCGCGGACGACAGCTTCCGAAATCAGGGGGCGAGGCATGGCAAAGGGGAAAGGGAGAGCGTCAGCGTTGGAGCCAACCGGCGGGGTCGACGTCTTGTCCGTTGTCGAACACGCCGAAGAACAAGCCGGGTCCGAGCGGCTGGCGATCCGTTCCGGCGCGTCCGATGGTTTGACCTGCCGCGACCCTGTCTCCGACGCTGACGGTGACGGACGAGAAGTTGGCGTAGACCGTCCAATAGTCGCCGTGCGAGACGTAGACGACGGTTCCGAACTGGGGCATCGCGTCGACGCGGCGGACGGCGCCCTCGAACACGACGCGGACGGGGTCGCCCGACGAGGACGCGATAAACAGGCCGGGCTGAGGCGTTTTGGTGCCCGTCGCCGCATTGGTGTGCTCGCCGTACGACTCGGTCACGACGCCTCGCACCGGCCACGGCAGCTTGCCCCGGTTGCTCGAAAACGATCCGCTCAATCGGACGACTTCGGCTTCGGCGACGGCAGCTTCGGCGGCGGGTGCTTGTTCGCGTTCGACCCGCTCGGCCGCAATCGCCGCCCGGATCTGACGTTCGATGCGTGCCACTTCGTTGCGGCGGGCCTGCAACTGCCGCTCGATCGTCGAGCGCTCGCTCTGCAATTCGCGCACGACGCTCCGCCGCTCGCCCTGCAACCGACGCAAATCCGACTGCTGCTCCTGTGCTTCGACGAGCAACCGCTCGGCCTCGGCGACGGCGCTGCTGATTTCGCGCCGCTGCCGCTGTGCCGCCACGCTCGCGCCTTCGATGGACGACAGCTTCCGCCGCCGCTGATCGGCGAAGTGCCGCAGGTAGACGACGCGACGGACCATTTCGTTGATCGATCCCGCCGACAGGATCAGCGCCAGATCGTTGAGCCGCCCGCGTTTGTACGCGTGGATCGCTCGCTTTTGATACTGCTCTCGCAACTCGTCCGCCTCTTGCTGATAGCTGGACAGCGATGTCGCCAGCGTTTGGCGTCGATCCTGCAACTGCCGCATCCGCTGAACCTGCGTCGTCACCAACGCCTCACGCGTCGTGATCGACCGCTCCAGGTCGCGGAGCATACTCATTGTCGTCGTCTCGGCCTCGCGCGTTTGCGCAAGTCGCCGCTCGTCTTCGGCGATCTGCGCCCGGAGCGCGTCGAGTTGCGCGGTCGACTGAGCCGCGACCGGCGTGGCGATCAGAAAGAAGAGGAAAAAGACGGTGCGCATGGTCACAAGTTATCGCTCGATGCGCAGGCCGCTGATGTCGAGTTGAGCGGGCGGCGCATCGTCCGGGTTGATGGTCAACTCAGAGTAGGCGAACCGCGCTTCGGTATCGGACGACGGTTGCCGCAGCGTAATCCGCGAGGGCAGCGCGTAGCCGTCCACGTCGACGAAGGCCTCGAATACCTGCTCGGCTGCCAGCGCGCCCGTTTGATCGTACGCGACAAACCGCGTCACCCGCCACCGGGACGGATCGATTGTGAACGCGCGCTTGCGGTCTGGACTGCGAAGGAGGTACTGCGCGTCGCTCGTTGGGCTGATTTCCCAGTTGACGGAAGGGTCTAGGTAGACCAGTCCCGACAAGGCTTCAAACGCACCGTCGGGTCCGATGGGGAAGGGGAGTGCGCCCGCCGCTTCCTCGAGACTGCCCAGTTGGACGCTCCGTTCGAGTTTGTTGATGGCGAAAAAGCTGTCTGGACGCACGAGGACGCGTGCACCTTCAAAGCCAAACGCGCGAACGCTCGCCAACGTCGATCCGCCTCGCTCCGTCAGCACGCGAACGCCAAACGAGCCGTTTTGCTTGGGCGACCGAAGCACGATGTCGCCTCGCCCGCTGATGCTTCCGATGTCCGGCGTCTGCATCGCGGCCAGTACCTGGGCTGCCGAATGGTTGGGATAGGCCGATGGGCGCTCGGCACGATCTGCAAGGTCGAGTCCGCCGCTGGATGCACAAGCGGAGAGGAACAGGCAGAGGGTGAGGAGAGGAAGTCGCATGGGTGAAGCGTGGAGCAAATGGTGTTCCGTCAAGCGCCAAACGTGGCCCGTGCGGACCTGGCGGGTCGCAGGCGACCCGCCAGGTCTCCATTAGTATGCGCGTGCAAACAGGACGCGGCGGTTGGACGGTTGGCCGGTGAGCATGTCGACGCCGGACTCCTCGGGAGCATCCAGTGGGATGCAGCGGATGGTGGCCTTAGTCTCGGCCTTGATGCGGGCTTCGGTCTCGTCGGTGCCGTCCCAGTGCGCCCTTACGAAACCACCCTTCTCGTCGAGCACGCGCTTGAACTCGTCGTACGAATCCACGTCGGTCGTGTGCTCACTGCGGAAGGCGACGGCGCGGTCGAACAGGTTGGTCTGGATGTCGGCCAGCAGTTGGGTGACGTGATCGGCCAATCCGTCGCGGCTGATGGTCTCCTTCGTCTTCTCGTCGCGCCGGGCGATTTCGACCATTCCGCTCTCCACGTCGCGGGGGCCGATGGCAAGGCGAACCGGAATTCCTTTGACCTCGTGCTCGTTGAACTTGAAGCCGGGACGCACGCCTTCGCGGTCGTCGATCTTGACGCGGACGCCAGCAGCTTTCAACTCGTCGCGCATCGCAGTCGCTGCGTCGAGAACCTCCGTATTGTCGCCGTTTTTGCGCGTGATCGGGACGATGATGACTTGGGTCGGCGCCAGGCGAGGAGGGAGGACCAAGCCCTGGTCGTCGGAGTGGGTCATCAGCAGCGCGCCGATGAGCCGTGTGGAGACGCCCCACGAAGTCGCCCAGACGTGCTGCAGTTCGTTTTCGGCATTCTGGAACGTCACGTCGAACGCTTTGGCGAAGTTCTGGCCCAGGAAGTGACTCGTACCGGCCTGAAGCGCCTTGCCGTCCTGCATCAGCGCCTCGATACACAGCGTGTCGACGGCTCCGGCGAATCGTTCAGACGCCGTCTTGACGCCTTTGATGACGGGCATCGCCATCCACTCCTCGGCGAACGTGGCGTAGACGTCGAGCATCTGGCTGGTCTCGTCGCGCGCTTCGGCTTCGGTAGCGTGGGCGGTGTGGCCTTCTTGCCACAAGAACTCCATCGTCCGCAAAAACAGACGGGTCCGCATCTCCCAGCGCACCACGTTGGCCCACTGATTGATCTTGATCGGCAGGTCGCGGTGGCTCTGAATCCAGTCGCGATAGGTATTCCAGATGACCGTCTCACTCGTCGGGCGGACGATCAGGTTCTCCTCCAGCTTAGAGTCTGGATCGGCGATCAACTCGTCGTTCTCGTCGATGGTCAACCGGCTGTGCGTGACGACGGCGCACTCTTTGGCGAATCCGTCGACGTGCTCGGCCTCCTTTGCCAAAAAGCTCTGCGGAATGAAGAGTGGGAAATAGGCGTTCTCATGGCCTGTCTCTTTGAACATGTCGTCGAGTGCGCGCTGCATGTTCTCCCACAGCGCATAGCCCGTCGGACGAATGATCATGCAGCCGCGGACCGGGGCATAGTCGGCGAGTTGAGCGGCTTTGATAACGTCGAGGTACCACTTGGCGTAGTCTTCGGAGCGGGGCGTGATGGCGTCGGCCATTGTAGACGATAGGTGTGCAGTAGAAGAGACGGAACGGTGTCGAGCGTGCGTGCCACACGCTGTCCATAGGGCTATTTAGCCCGAAGGCGCGATCTTTGACGTGTGGGAGCCTGATCTGCGACCGTCCGTATCAAAAGATACCTCAGGCACTCGCCCGCGCCCTCCACACTCTCTTCGCCGCCATGCCCCGCGCTCTACCGTTCCTCGCTCTGCTCTGCGCCCTGCCGCTGACGGGCTGCTACACCCAGCTCGCTACTGTCGACGAAGCTCCGCAGCGTTCTGCACGCCTCGAGCGCACCGAACGGGTTACGGAGCGCGTCTACACCGAGCCGTCAGACGGACGCATCGTATACGAGGATGAGCAGGAGTACTATTACGAAGAGGAGGGCGACTACCGCGAAGGCTACCAGGACGGATACTCGGATGGCAACTATCGCTATGCTCGTCACTTCGGGCGCTACTACAACGATCCGTTCTTCTACGGCGCGTCGAATTGGGGTTGCTACTTCGACTGCTGGTCGGTCGGCTTCGGGTTTGGTAACGGATTTAGCTACACGTCCATTGGCTTCGGATTCGGCAATGGGTGGGGCGGCTTTGGCTATCCTCATTATGGATACTCACCGTTCTACGCCTACACGCCATTCGGCTTTCGCAACAACTACTACTATAGCAGCCCGTTTTACGGGTATGGATCGGGCAGTCACTACTACGACCTGCCGTACGCCGCTCATAACCGTCGCAACTACGGCCCTCGCGCCGCTACGACCGGACGCGGCTACTCCGCAGACGCTCGCGCTCCTCGCCGCCCAACAAACGGACGCTCAGCCGAGATCGGCACGGGTGCCACGGCTCCTACGATTCGTACCGTCGGTGGGCGCTCATCGGCCAAGGATGCTACGTCGCGATCGGCTCGGCAAGGCGTAACTCGTACGGCTCCTCCCAGCGCACGAGGAACGGCACGGGGAAGCTCGGCGACACGTTCTTCGTCACGCGGCACAGCAACGCGCACGAGTCGGGGAACGTCGACGCGCTCCACACCGACGACGCGAAGCGCCCCGCGCAGCAGCCGGGGATCGTCCGCCCGCCCAGCGCCCAGCGCGCCCGCGACGCGTAGCACACCGACGCGGACACGTTCCACGCCCACTCGGAGCGCACCTGCGACCCGCTCGACACCCCGCAGCGGAGGATCGTCGACGCGCTCGACGCCTACCCGCAGCGCACCGGCGACGCGCAGCACACCTTCGCGCGGAAGCTCGACGCGTAGCACTCCGGCCCGCAGCGGCGGTTCGTCCAGCAAGTCGTCCGGACGTTCGACCTCGCGCGGCGGAAACGACGGCTGATCCGCCTGACAAGGTTCGCGAGATCCAGCGTTGATTTCGCCTCTCATTTCTGACTCGCTCTCGGCGAGAACCGGCGTCGTATGCGCCAACCTCACGTCTCTATCTCTGCCCATGACACGACTCTTTCTCCTCGCTGCCGCTCTGTTGGTAGCCGTCCCGACGCTCAGCGCTCAGACTGTAAGTGATGCCTTTCGCTATTCTCAGCGGGATATAGGCACCGGCGCACGGGCCATCGGTCTGGCTGGTGTCGGAGCTTCGGGCATCGACGACATTTCTGCGTTGGTGAGCAACCCGGCTGGGTTGGGGTTTTTCACAGGCTCTGAAGTGACGGGATCATTGGCGTTCGGCTCGGTCAACGTAGACGCCAACTATCTGATTGGGAGCGATGGCTTTTCGCGCGACGAGACGGCTGGGACGGTGCGCGTCGGAAATGCCGCATTCGTTTCGCGCGCGCCGACTGTCCGTGGCTCGCTGGTGTTTGCGGCGGCCTACAACCAGACGGCATCATACGACCGGACGCTGGCCTTTCGCGGGGAGACCAATCAGTCGAGTATCTCAGCCTCGTTCCTTCCGTTCGACGACGAAATCACTGTCGATTCGGATGGCAACCTGTCTATTCTTTCGGACCCTGTCTTTACTGCGTTTCGAGGCGGATTGATCGAGTATCTGCCCGAGAACATCGGTACGGATCAGGCGCTGTTTTACGAAGCGGTCCTTCCCGGATCGACGATTGAGCAGCGCAGCGAAGTACGCGAGCGGGGTGCGATGCACGAGATCTCGTTCGGCGGTGCCGTCGAGGTCGCGCCGGGCATCATGCTGGGCGCAGGAGCCAACCTCACTGTTGGTCGCTACGAGTTGGAGCGTCGCTTCGAGGAGCGCGACATCAACGACGAAAACCGTCCCGACGACTACATCGTCTTGCTGGACGACGGCAGCGAACTACGCGGATTCGACCGTTCGACGTTTGATGTAGGCTTGACCTCCGATATGCTGGGCATCAACGGACGCTTCGGCGTCGCGATTCAGCCGGAGGGTAGCCCCGTGCGCATCGGCCTTTCTGCTGAGACGCCAACGTACGTTTCGGTCAACGAGGACTTCTTTACCCGCGTGTCGACTGATTTTGATGACGGTGGATCGCTCGAATTCAGCGATCGAGACGACGAGTTTGTCACCAACGAGTTTGAGTATGCACTCGTGACGCCATGGCGGTTGAGCGGTGGCGTCGCGTACGCCATGGGACCCGCGTACGTCAGCATCGACCTGGAGACGCTGGACTGGGGCGATATGTACTTCGACGACGTGAACGGTGGCGCCTCCCGAGAATTCCGCTCGCTCAACGACGAGTTGGAGCAAGACTATGGCCGCGTCTACAACGTGCGCGTCGGCGGTGAGTTTACCTACGACCGCATCACGCTGCGTGCCGGTATCGCGTTCGAGCAAGATCCGCTGGACGACGGCGGTGTGTTCGACGACGGAGCCGAAGCTAGCTTTGATCGGGATCGCACGACGGGTTCGTTCGGCGCGAGCATCGGCCTGGGCAACCGCACAATGCTGGATTTGGGCTACTCGTACACGCAGTTCGACGACGCCAACATTCCGTATTTCGACCCAGCCGCCAGCCCGTTCGTCGAAGAGGACGTGCAGCGCAGCCGGTTCCTGGTGGGCGTCCGCATCGGAATCTGATCCTTGTAGCGCCGTTATATATAACGGCGCTACGGCAACTGATCACGCGATACCGTTGCGCCCAACCAACGTCACGCCTTCTGCGGCCCGAGTGAGTGCGGTGTAGGTCCAGCGCAGACGCGTGTCGTCGGGGACGGTATTGGGGACGAACGTGTCGACGAAGACGTGCGGCCACTCGCCACCCTGCGCCTTGTGAACCGTAAGGGCGTGCCCGTAGCGCAGGCGGAGCGCGCCGACGTAGGGGTCGTCGGGCGGGTCCTGCGACTGGCCCATCGTCGGGTTGCGCTTGGTGAGTTCGATGAACAGGTCCATCTCGCGTTCGTGGTCGAGGGCGCAGCGAGGGTCTTGCAGCACGTCGAGCAGGACGTGTGCGTTGACGGTCGAGCCGTCGTCGAGCGAGATCAGGCGGGCGCGGGCGAACTTCAGTTCGACCATATCGTCAGTCGGCTGGATCGACTGGACGACGTACTGCGTCGCGCGCGGAACGAGCGTTTGTCCAGCGTATCCATCGCGCTCCGTGACGACCAGGTCGCCTTCTACCAGCGTGCCACCCAGTTTGAGCCGGGCGCGGATCTTCTGATTAAGGCGGAAGACCGACTTGTTCATGAACGCCAGCATCGTCGCGCGCTCGTAGTTCTGCCCCTTGACGGTGTCGAGATATTCGTCGATGGCGTCGTCCTCCCAGCGGATCGTCGGAATGCGTGGCATCTTGGCCTTGTCGCCTTCGATGCGGTCGCGTAGGACCGTCGCGGCGTCGAGGACGAGCGAACCTTTGGCTTGGCGCATCACGTCGCTCAGGTGCGCGTGGCCGGTTCGGACGCGGTAGGCATCGCGCAGGAGATCAGGACTGAGGGCGACCGACGCGTCTTCCATGACCGGCGGAAGCTGGCACGGATCGCCGACGAACACGATGTGCGCTCCTGTCCGCTCGGCCTCGCCCATCAAGTCGTCGAGTAGGGCGGCGGGCGCGACGAACATCTCGTCGCTCGTACTGCGCCGCGCCGAGATCATCGACGCCTCGTCGACGATCAGTACGTCGGGCGTTTCGGCGAACATGCCTTTGCGAACGAGCCGGATTCCCGGACGGCCTTTGAGCGGTTCAGGGGTGTAGAGGTGGCTGTGGATTGTTTTGGCCGTAATTCCGGTCTTCTCGGTCAGCACGCGGGCGGCGCGTCCCGTAGGCGCGAGCAGTTGAGCCTCGCGCTCGCGTCCAGCGATGGCCTCGCATGCCTGCCGGAGCAGCGTCGTCTTGCCCGTTCCCGCCGATCCGGTGAGCACGAATGCGCCGGGCTTGCCCAGCAGAAACGTCATCAACTTTTTGAGCGCGGCCTTCTGGTGCGGTGTCAGGGTCAGGTCGGAAGGCAACGGCACGGTCGGAAAGAGGAGCGCCCGCGAGCGGCGAGCAGAGTCGAAAAATACGGCGACGCCTCTCGCAGTCCGGTATCTTGGCGAACGCTCAACACCCGCTGCCATGTCCGCCGATCCCGCCGTTCTCGCTCCCCAAACGCTGGCCGGTCAGCACGTGCTCGTCACTGGCGGCGGCACAGGACTTGGCAAGGCGATGGCCGAACGGTGTGGCGCACTTGGCGCATCGGTGACCGTCTGTGGAAGGCGTACCGAACCGCTCGACCAGACATCGTCGGTAATCCGCGACGCGGGAGGCGCAGCACAGGGTATTTCGTGCGACATCCGCGATCCCGACAGCATCGCGGCGATGTTCGATGAGGCAGAGTCCGGTCTGGGACCGATCACCGCTCTCGTAAACAACGCGGCGGGCAACTTCCTGTCGCCGACGGAGCACATCAGTCCTAATGGATTCGATGCCATCGTCAAAACTAACCTGTACGGCACGTTCTATTGCACCCAGGAAGCTGGAAAACGCTGGATCAAGGCAGGAAACGGAGGCGCCGTCGTGTCGATCTCGACGACTTATGCTGAGACCGGCAGTGCCTTCGTCGTGCCGTCCGCTGTTAGCAAAGCCGGAATCGTCGCGCTGACCAAATCGCTCGCCGCCGAATGGGGGCACCATGGCATCCGACTCGTCGCCGTCGCCCCAGGCCCGTTTCCGACCGACGGCGCGTGGAGTCGATTGGTGCCCAAGGAGATGCAGGACAACGTACGCCGCCGCGTCCCGCTCGGACGGACAGGCGATCCAGCCGAACTCGCCGAACTCGTCGCGTTTCTGCTCTCGCCCGGCGGCGCGTTCATCAGCGGCGAACACCTGGTGATCGACGGCGGCGAGGTGCCGTTTATGGCCGGAATGATGAACGACTTCTTGCGCATTCCGCCCGAGCAGGCCCAAGCGCTCTTTTCCAAACTCCGACAAGCCGCCAAAGGCTAACTCTCTTCACCGTCTACTCGTCGATGATCGAACTCCGCACTCCGTACCTGCTCTTTCTGGGCGATGCTCCCGAAGAACGCAATGCCAAAACCGCACGTGGCATCTTGCACTGGCGTCCCGAGCAGTGCGTCGCCAAATATCGACTAGAGGGCTGCGTGCCCGACGTCGACCTGCCGCAGATGACGCCGGACGAGGCTGCCGATGCCGGGGCGAAGAGCCTGGTGATTGGCGTCGCCAACAGTGGGGGATTCATCCCCGAAAGCTGGTATGAGACGCTAATCGAAGCGGCCCAATGCGGACTCGATATCGTCAGCGGCATGCACGTCTGGCTGTCGAGTGTGCCTGGGCTTGCCGATGCTGCTCAGTCGACCTGCACTCAACTGATTGACGTACGCCGCCCGCCCGAAGGCCTGCGCACGGCGTCAGGTGCTCCTCGCTCGGGCAAGCGATTGCTGGCGGTCGGCACGGACTGTTCCGTCGGCAAGATGTACGCGACACTCGCGATCACCGACGAACTCCGGTCACGAGGAGTCGACGCCGACTTCCGCGCGACGGGGCAAACCGGCATCCTGATCGACGGCAGCGGCATCCCCGTCGACGCCGTCGTCGCCGACTTCATCGCGGGATGCGTCGAACAGTTGACGCCCGCTGCTGACGACGCGCACTGGGACGTGATCGAAGGCCAAGGTTCTCTGTTTCACCCGGCGTTTGCAGGTGTGACGCTCGGTCTCGTGCACGGTGCGCAGGCGCAGGCCCTTGTCCTCTGCCACGACGCGTCGCGCACTCAACTCGCCAGCCTACCCGCCTACCCGCAGCCATCGCTGACCGACTGCGTCGCACGCTACGAAGAGGCCGCACGGTTGACCGAGCCGTCGTCGCGCGTCGTAGGCGTGTGCCTCAACACGTCGCAGTTAACCGAGTCAGACGCGATGCAAGCCATCGCCGACGCCGAACGCGAAACCGGACTTCCTGCGTGCGATCCAGTGCGAACTGGTGTCGCCAACGTAGTGGCAGCGCTGCTGGCGTAAGACGGGTCACAGCCTTTCCATCATGTCATCGCGAGGCCGTAGGCCGTGGCGATCTCTAGGCAACGTTGACATTTGAGTTGTGGGTAGTGGCGCCGATAGCAGCAGCAACCAACCGCCGCCGCCATGCCCTGCCATACGCTCACAGACTCCCAGTTCGCTCGCATCGCGCCAATGTTACCCGGCAAAGCAGGTGACCGCGGACGCACCGCCGCCTGCAACAAGCGCTTCGTTGAAGCCGTGCTCTTCGTCGCCAGCAACGGCGGCAGGTGGCGTGACCTACCCGTACGCTTCGGCAAGTGGAACAGCGTCTTCGTGCGCTTTAACCGATGGGCCAAAAAAGGCGTCTGGAAGCGACTCTTCGAGTCTGTTCAGGACGCGGACCTGGAATGGCTCATGGTCGACTCGACCATCATGCGCGCGCACCAGGACGCTGCTAGACGCCGAAAAAGGGGGCTACAAGCGAACTAGCCAACGACCGCGAGGGCTTCGGACGCAGCCGAGGCGGACTCTCGACCAAACTGCACGTGGCGTGCGACTCGCTCGGCCATCCGGTGCGATTCGCACTCACGCCGGGACAGAGTCCAGACGGGCGCGAACTGCTGCCGCTCACGGCTGGGCTAAACGCCGAGTATGTGCTCGCCGACGCCGCCTACGACTCGGACGGTAACCGTGAGGGTATCGCAGCAGCGGGCGCAGTGGCTGTGATCAAGCCGACAGGCGCACGGTCGCGCAAGCCTGCCTTCGACCGGGAGATCTACCGGGAGCGCAACGAGGTCGAGCGCGTGATTGGCAGGCTGAAACGCTACCGGCGCATCGGCACGAGGTATGAGCAGACGGCGCGTAACTACCTCTCGTTCGTCCACCTCGTCTCCACGCTCATCCTGCTCGCCTAATGTCAACGTTGCCTAGTGTTGCCGGAAGGACGGCGCCTGTCACATCCTCTGAGCGGCTTGCTTTACGGCCTACGAGCAAGAGCGACGTGCCGACTGCAAGGGCGAAGACCAGCCATC
Source organism: Prasiola linearis (assembly GCA_032356305.1). Classification (NCBI taxonomy): domain Eukaryota; kingdom Viridiplantae; phylum Chlorophyta; class Trebouxiophyceae; order Prasiolales; family Prasiolaceae; genus Prasiola; species Prasiola linearis. The sequence continues at coordinate 19,205 of JAULKR010074435.1, read as the reverse complement.
CGGCCCAGGTCTCCCACGCTGCACCGAGGAGCGGTGGGACCACCCAGATCAGAGCGCTGGAGGCGAAGATGAGGACGCGTAGCATGAACGGTAGAGGTGAGCGTTGGCCCAATCTACACTCTGCATCCTGTGCTTACTCGAGATCCGTGTTCAGGCGATAGCGCGTGATGCGGTTGTTGCCCGTATCGGCGACGTAGACCGTGCGCTCGAAGTAGGCGACGCCGCTGGGACGGCTCAGTTGCAGCAAACCGCTGCCCGATCCGCCAAACGACACGTTAACAGGCAGGAGACTCGTGCTTCCCGGAGGAGGAGCGACACCCTCGACACCACTCGGTGTAAACACGAACAGACTGTCGCGCGCGCTGTCAGTGACGAAGAGGTAGCTCGTCGCGTCTGCAGCAATGGTGATATCGCTGGGGAAGCCGAAGCGGTCGGCTTCATAGAGAAAGCGCTGGCCGGGTTCACCAATCTGGGCCGCAGCGAGCAAGGCGACGTTCGGTTCGTAGAGACGCCCATCAGGGGTCTCTGTTACGCGTATCGAGAGCACGCTGAACGGGACGGCGATGTCCGCGCTTCCGCCTGCCGGTGCTACACGCGATTGAGCTACGAAGAAGTCGCGGGTGTCGGGAAACGTCGTGCGCTGCGGCGGGCCGACAGCGGTGGCGACGGCCGTCGGGTAGACGCTGCTGACGAGGCTGCCGCGTCGGGCGCTAAGGCTCGTAAGCGCGTTGGTGTTGACGCCTTCTCGGTCGAAGACGAGGACCGTGTTGAGCGGCACACTCAGGTTGAGGCTCGTCGGACCAGCGCGGGTGACGAGGAGACTGTTGTCGGGGCGTACAGCAATGCCGGTGAACCGCGTTTGCAGGTCGGCGGGTTGCGGGTTGCGGAGCACGAGTTGCCGCGAGCGGTCGTCGAACGGGTGCCACAGGATATCGACGACGCTAGGCGTTCCGGTCGTCAGTCCGTCGATCTGGTACACGACAGGCAGGCGAAAGCTCGTGCCATCGACTGTCGTATCCCGCATAGCGGCGACGTGAACGCGGAAGCGGCGGTCTTGCACTACGCTCACGGCTTCGATCAGCGGTTGACCGGCGAAGTCTGTCATTGCGAACTGCGGTCGTCCGGCTCGGTCGATTACGTGGACGCCAGCGCGGTCGATGACGTAGAGAAACTCGTCGAACCCGGCAGCGACGTCAGTCGGTGCGTCGAACGTGCCGCTCTGCGTTTGCTGGAAAAACGGCTGAATCGGCACGTAGCCAACGTCCGAAATCTGCGTCGGGTCAATGCGCCCATCGTTCAGGATTTCAGCGGTCGTAGAGTCGTCTTTGGAGCCGACGAAATCGCAGCCGCTGAGGGCGACAAGGACAAGAAAGAGCGGAAACAGGCGCATCACAGAGGAGAAAGGAAGCCGTCGGAGACGGTTAAAGCGTCACGTTGAGGCTGAAGGCATGCACGTCGCCCAGAAATTCCATCGACTGATAGCCATAGTCGACGCGGGCATCTTCGCCCAGACCGGGGATGCGAAGTCCGGCGCCCAACGAGCCACGGTACTCCTCGACGCCCAACCGATAGCCGCCGCGCAGGATGAGCAAGCCTTTAAACGTGTATTCGGCAGCCAGTCCGAGCGTTTCGGTATTGTCGTTCGGGCGGTAGAGCTGGCTGGCGATCGTGACGGCGTGATCCGGCGACGAGCGCATCAGGTCGTAGCTCAGTCCGAGCAGGAACGTCGTCGGTGGCGTGATCGACTCGAAGTCGTCCGTCGTCGCGACGCCGCCCGGAGCGTTGGGGTCGACTCGTGAGATCTCGCCGCTGGGCGTCGCGTCTAGTCCGAAGTTACGAATCGCCACGCCGATGCGCGCGCCGGTCGATCCGACATCGTACGCGATGCCCAAGTCGACGGTCGCCGTCTGGGTCGTCAACTCAAATACGCTTTCGCGGATGTAGCGGACCGTCACGCCGTAGCTAAACAGGTCGGTCAGGCTCTGCGAAACGGTCAGTCCGGCAGCTAAGTCGACGAAGCGGAACGTCTGGCCTGTGCCGGTCGGCTGAAACTCGGTCGTCACGTCCATCTCGTCCGAGTCGAGCGACTGGATGCTCAGGCCGATGACGACCGGTCCGGCGGGGACGAGCAGCCCGGCGTACGACGTGGTGAACAGCGTCCCCTCGAAGTGCGAAGCGCGCGATAGATTGAGCGACAATCCGCCCGCACGTGCGGCCAACGCCGGGTTGTAGAGCAGCGACGAGGCGTCCTCAGCCGTCGTCACCACGCTCTGGCTCAGCCCGATGCTGCGCGCATCGGTCGGCACTTTGAGAAACTGGAAGCCGACCGTTCCGGCGCGGTCACGACCAAACGCGGGAAGGATGCCCTGAGCCGAAGCGGGAAGAGCGGGCAGAACAGCCAACAAAACCAGCAGCAGCACGCAGAACCCATAGGGGCGACTCACGAGTCGCCCAGAGGCATGCTCCAGAAGCTGAAATATGCTGCGGCATGAAGAGATCGCCACGGCCTTCGGCCTCGCGATGACACGGCGCGCGGTGGGTACAGATGCGGTCATGATCAGAAGCGGAAGGAGAGGCCCAGCAGGATGTGGCGCTGCGGCAGGAAGCGGGCAGGGTTGAGCGGCGGCAGGCCCGATGTGCGCGGGTCTTCGTAGCGCAGATCGCGCACGCCGTTGACGACATCGTAGTCCTGGTCGCCGCGTAGGGCGATCAGGTCGGCGTCGGCGTCGAGTTCGGGGTAGGCTTTGCCCGTCACTGGGTTGACGATGACGGCGTTGGTCTGGTTGAACAGGTTGGTGACTTCCATCGTCAGCAGCACGTTCGTCTTGGCGACCGAGATCGTGCGCGAGACCGTCAAGTCGAACCACCACCACGGCGCTCCGACTTCGCTGAATCGGTCTTCTGGGTCCTGATCCGATTCGTAGATCGGGCGCCAATCGCGCTCGCCTGTAACCGGGTTGACGGCGTTGCCCAAGAACTCGACCGGGGTGTAGCGCTGGCCGCTGCGGAACGTCGTCGACAGGTACGCGCGGTAGTTGTTGAGACCGGGGATGCCCAGCAGCGGCGTGTCCTCGTTGCGCGAGAAGATGACGAACGCTTTGAGATCGAACGGGCGGTCCCAGGCAAGCGGCGTCTCTACGGTGTTGTCGATGTTGCCGCGTGCGAGGAAGTCTTGGAGCGCGTCGTTGTTGGTCGACGACAGGCCCGTCGCCCGGCTGAACGAGCCGCTGATCTGGCCCTGGAAGCCCTTGCCGATGCGCTTAAGGTAGCTCGCTTCTAATCCACGGACGCGCGCGAAGTCGCCGTTGACGCGGAAGGCGCGGACGCTCTCACGGCCCGACGCGTCGCGGATGACGACGTCTTCGACCGTGATAAAGTCGAACTTGTCGCGCCAGAACGCCGTCACGCTGAGCACATCGTTCGACGTAATCTGGTATTTCAGGCCTAGCTCGTAGCTGATGTCGACTTCGGGATCGAGGTCCGGGTTGCCCAGGTCGGCGAAGAAGCTGCGGTCTTGGAAGAACGGGTCGAGGCCGGTGTAGACGAACGTCGGGTGCGGCGTGCGCGTCGAGTGGCCGTAGTTGAAGAACATGACCTGGTTCTCGCGAATCGGGAATGACACGCGCAGTTTGGGCAGCAAGCGGTGCTTGTAGCGGCGGCCCAAGATCTTCGTCGTCCCGCTTTTGTAGCTCTCGCGGATGGTGTCGAGGATCGGCGCATCGGGATTGTCGACCAAGTCGTCGACATACTCGCCCGGCGCCCAATACTCGAAACGCAGGCCGACGTTGGCGATCAATCCCCTGTATCGGATCTGTCCCGAAGAGAAAATCGCTCCGCGCTGCGGCTTGACGCGCCACACGTCCGACGACTGGCCGAGCCGGTTGCTCTGCGTCGTATCGCCGCCAGCGGTGATGATCGGAGCGCCGATCCAGGGGCGGATCACGTCGATCCACTGGTAGTCGTTCTGCTTGTGCTCAAAACCGATCTGCGTGCGGACATTGCGATCCGCTGAAAACAGCGTGTAGCTACCGCGCAGGGTCAGTTCTTCGGCGAAGTGGTCGTGCCAGCGCGTCGCGATGCCGCCGTTGTTGATGAAGCCGGGGCCGGGCAGGATGAACAGCGCGTTGGGGTCGGGCGGCAGGCCGTCGCCTGCGCGGAAGATCGTCGCCGGGTAGCTGGGGAGGCTTTCGGGGTCGAGTTCGCTGTCGATCACGTCGGGGCGCCAGTCGCGTCCGTTGGCGTCGGCGCGGAGGCGCGTGAACAGGCGGCTGGCCTGCAGGTCGTAGAACGAGCGCTGCGTGATCACGTGCGACATCTTGACGTAGCTGAGCGTCGTCGCGTGCGTGTAGGTGTTGGCGTTGTCGGGCTGCTCGATGAACGCGTACTGGAAGCCCGGCGCGATCACGGCGTCGTTGCCGGTTACCTGGAGCGAGCGCGTGTTCTGGTTGACCTGGAGCGACTTTTGAAAGGAGGCCTGGAATTTCAATCCGGGACGCACGTCGTAGGTCAGCTTACCCAATCCGCTCCAGCGGTTGGCGGCGCGCGGCATCCAGAAATCACCGAAGCCCAGCGACGATTCCAACTGGTCCGGCGTACTCACTTCGCGCGTGAACCCATCGTTGAACTGGGCCTGTCCCGACGTGAAGAAGCGGAGTTTGCCTGGAATGATCGGACCGCCCAAGCTGGCCTCGTAGACCTCTTCGCGGAAGTTGGACGAGGCATCCGAGTTGAAGCCGAAGTCGTCACGCTTGTGTGCGAACGATCCGGCAAACGTGTCGCCGCCGTCCTGCGTCTGCACGCTAACGACGCCTGATGTCACATCGCCCACGTCGGCGCCGACGCCTCCAGTCGTCACTTCGACTTCGGAAAACGAGTTGGATCCCAGATCAAGCCCGAAGCCGGTACCTGACAGCGGATCTTTGGCCGACACGCCGTCGACGATGAAGCCGGTTTCGTCAGCGCGTCCACCACGGATGTACAGACCCGTCGGGTCGCGGACGACGCCTGCCTGGTTCGCCACGACGCCTTCAACGCCACGAACCGGAGCCGCTTCGATCTGCTCGCGCGAGATGGCGACCTGGCTCTGCGCGCCTTCGACGTCGACGAGCGGACGGTCGCCGATCACGACGACCTCGTCATCCGTCGACAGGACCGCCTCCTTGAGGTCGGTGTTGAGTGTCGTCGTCTGGCCGTTGGCGATTTCGATGCCGGTAAACAGCTTCGTCTCGAAGCCGATGTACGAGATCTGGATGTTGTAGCTGCCTGCGCGCAGCCCGTCGACGCGGTAGTTGCCGTCGATGTCGGTGATCGTGCCCTGCGTCGTGCCGGTGACGAGCACGTTGACGCCGATCAGCCCATCGCCGAACTCGTCGACGATTTTACCCGCGAGCGTGCCCTGCGCCTGAGCCGACGCAGCCGTAGCGAGGAGTAGGACGAAGAGGAGCAGCGAGCGCATGGAGGAGGAGAAAAGTCGCATCAAAATCCGAGGCTTTCGAGCATCGCGAGGACGGCGGTGCGCATGGCGGTGGGGTCGCCGGAAGGAGAGGCGAGAAGCGGAGCGCCGGACTGCTCGTTGACGAGCGGAAGGGACCACAGGCCGACGATGGGCTGATTGTTCGCGTTCAAGCGCATCGAGACGACGTCCGAGTTGCCGGTCCACGGGCCGCTGCCCCTGCCGACACGCACGCGGTACGTCCAGTCGCCGCGATAGAGCGGGACGGTGCGTCCGCCGCTGCCGAGGTAGGGAAGCGTAGAGATGTAGAACTGCTGGGCTTCGAGCGGCGGAAGGGCTACGTTTGTGCCCGGTACCGTGTTGACGGGCGTGATCAATGCGCCGTTCGAAATCGAGAGCGAACGCAGGCTGTCGGGCAGCGGTACCAGTTCGGCGATGGGCAGCAAGAAGAGTGCCGGGTTGTCGGCGTTGTCGGCCAAGTCAGCGCTTTGGGGAAGGGTCACCGGAACGTGGACCATCATCGTGCCGCCGCCATCGAAGAACAGATTCAGCGCCGGAGCCGCGAACGGAAGGTTGTTACTCGTCGGGCTGTTCGTCGCTGCCGACCCGACCCAGTAGATGCGTTTCCAGCGGGCGAACGTCTGTAGCAGCGCCGGTTCTTGCGAAGGCCCGAGCAAGGGCGAGCGGTTCGAGTTTCCTGCAGATCCCGTCGTGAACGGCAGGTTGATGTTCCACAGGTCGACTTGATCCCCAACTTGCTCTTTGAGCAGGTCCATGTGGTAGTCGATTACGGTCGGGGCGGCGCTGTTACGGAAATCGTTGACCAGCAGCACGTCACTCGTGCGGCCTTTGACGTACCACGTGTCTGACGATCCGGCGGCGGGATAGCGTGCCCACGCGCTCGTCGTATCGGTCTGGTCGACGCTGCGGACGTAGAACACGTTGTCGGCGTCGAGTTTGAGGCCGGGGGCGTCGATGCCAGTCGCCTGAAACGCGCGCCCAGCGAAGACGCGGGCCGACACGGTCGTGTTGCTCAGCGGGTCGCTCGGGCCAAGTAGGGTCACGTAGCGCGTGTCGGGCGGTAGCGCGATAGGGTTGGTCGAGTCGTTGAGCGCGATCTCGATGCGCGCCAGGTTGCCGTCGCCTTCTGGATCGCCTGCGATGAAGCCGAACGAAAAGACGTCGAACGTGGTGTCGGGCGGAAGCTCGAACGCATCGACCGACGCCGTCGGCGGGCTGTTGCGGACGGGATAGATGGTGCTGGCGGGGGAGGGATCGGCCAGATTCTCGTTGTCGACGGCGCGCACTTCGACGCCGACGTTTGCCGTCGATGCGCCGCGCGGGATCGGCAGCAGCAGCAGCGTGTCCGTCGACGTCGTGAACGACCAATCACTAACCGGACCGTCTGGACCGACGATGCGCAACTCAAAGCCGGAGACGTAGCCATCGGGGTCCGTACCGGTCCACGAGAGCGCGACAGTCGACGCCAGCCGTCGGCCTTCGCCCAGATTGTCGACGAGCGACGAGTCGGCAATCGATAGCTCGGTCGTCGGGGGTTGGTTGGCGAGCGGGTCGCCGTCCAGTCCAGCGTCGCACGCGGCGAGCACCAGGATCAGGACGAAGGGGAGGAGGCGGTAGGGCACGTCGGAGAGAGTAGGGCCGGAGCCGGGGTTTCACTGAGGAGGGTGCGCGGGGCGCAGCCTTCGCAAGGAAAGCGCGGTAGAGATCGGCGAGAGATAAAAAAGATGGAGCGGCGAGCCAGTCGTTCGGCCCGCCGCTCCTCTTTTGTTTAGCGCGTCACGACGAGTTGCGTCGTAGCCGTGCGGCCTTCGCTCGTCAGGCGGACGAGGTAGAGACCGGAGGCGAGGTTCGAGGCGTCGAACGAGACCGTTTGCGATCCTGCCGGGCGAGCGCCTTCCACGAGCGTGGCGACGGTGCGGCCCATCAGGTCGTAGACAACGACGCTAGCGTCAGCCGAACGCTCCAGCGAGAAGTGCAGCGAGGCGCCGCCGTTGGTCGGGTTCGGGAACGCCGCATCGAGACCGAAGCCCAGCGCGTCGATGGCGTCGCCGATGGCCGTGGCCGTCGCCACGTCGCTCTCGACTTCGGGCAGCAGCTTGTAGTTGCCGAACGAGAACGTGAAGACACCCTGGATGCTGGAGAACACGTCTCCAGCGGTGAGGGTCGTGTTGAAGCTCTGCGGGAAGGCCGCCGAAGCATCGTCGGCGCGGATACCGTCCGAGTCGCCGGTCGTCGCGAAGGCGAACTCACCGAAGTTGCGGTCTCCGTCCGGGTTGGCCGATACGACCGTCACGTCTTCGAAGCGGAGCAACATGCTCTCGTGCGCTTCGGCGATGGACGGCTCCTGCAAGACAGTCGTCGTGACCGTCTTGTAGTCGTACGGCGTCACCTGCGTCGGCGCGGCGAACTCCAGGCTCTGAAGCTGCGTCAGGCCGTTGAACTCGCTCAGCTGAGCCGACGTGATCGTGATCTGATCGCCACGCATCAGCGTCTCGGTGTTGGCCTGCGTACGAACGGCGATGCCGGTTCCGGCGGCGAGCGTCGGGTCGTCCTGGATCGTGACGATGTTCGACGTGTCCGGGCGAGACATGACGACAGCCGTGATGTCGAACAGATCGGTCGTGAACGAGACCGCTCCAGCGATGGGGCTGTTGGCAACGATGCCGCGTGCCTGCGAGATCGACGAGATGGCCGACGAGCGAGCGTAGGTAAGGAAGTCACCCGAGGTCGTCGTGTCGCCTTCGCTGTCTGTAGCGACGACGTAGTACACGAGGTACGAGTCGTCGGCCAGGGCACCGGCGGGGATGTTGCCTGCGAAGTTGTCATTCGACCCGGCGAGCAGCGGCACCGATGTGGTGTCGCCAGTCGTGCCGTTCTGCGTCGAGGCGTAGAAGACCTCTACGCTGCTGACCGAACGTCCATCACCGACGGAGGCCGTGACGGTAGCCGAAACGCCCAGGTCCGCGTCGCCTTTGGAGAAGCGCTCGGCGGTGACGCTGGCGATGTTCGGCGGAAGGGCGCCAGGAATGACTTCCAGATCGCCGAACTCAAACGGGTTGATAGCGAGCTTGTAGTCCGGGTTGTACCGGTTCGTAAAGTCGCCCACCGCTTCGAGGAAACCCTGGACGTTGACCGTCGCGCCGATCTGCGGTGGCGTGAAGACCGAATCCGGCGTGACCGTGAAGCCCGCGTTGATGTAGCCTTCGTTCGTGTTGCGGTCGTTGCGGTAGTTCAGGCTCACGTCCGACAGGTCGAGGGCGAGCGAGGCGTCCGAGTTGGTGAACGTCACGTTGAAGCGTTCATCGGCTGAGAACGAGGCTACTCCGTCGACTTTCAGGCCTTCGACGCGCACGTACTCCTGAGCGTACAGGTTGAAGTTTGCCGCGTTGATCGCCGACTGTGCCGCGTTCGCTGCTGGATCCTCAACGCCCGGAATAGCGATGTCGGTGATGTCGATGCTGATCGGATCGAGCAGCGTTTCGGACAGGCCGATGTCAGTCAGATCCTGGGCAACGAGCGTGATCGTCGTCGGTGAGATCTGCGGGGCGAGACCGAAGTAGTCGATCTGTCCGGTCACGGTGACGACGGCGCCTGGGGCGAGGTTCGTCAGTCCGCTCGTGGCGTAGTTGCCGTCGACCATTTGAGCCGTATAACCGGCGCGAAGCACGCCTGCCGATGTGACAGCCGAAGTGTCACGCATGTAAACGTGGGCGCGGCCAGGGGCGGCTCCATTGTTGGCGCTCGCGCGGCCCGAAAGCAGCGGATCGCTCAGGATGACAGCGGTAAACTGGATCGACTGACCCGCAAACGGGCTGCGGAACAGACGGCTCAAGTCGGCAGGTTCGAGTGTGCCGATGTTGGCGGCGGCTTTGTCGAGCGAGTCCTGAGGCACGTCAAACGCCTGCTTCAGGTTGACGACGGTTTGCGCCTGTACGCTCACCGGGAGGGCGAGCAGCACGAGCGCGAATGCGGTAACGATTCGTTTCATCTTGGAGATGGGTTGGGTTTGCGGAATTGGGTTGAGGTCAGTGGAGCGGCGCTACTTGATGAGCGCGAAGCGTCCGGTTTGCACGCGACCGCTGTCGAGGTCGCGAACAGAATAGAGATAGAGGCCGGTCGCCGTATTGAGGTTGGCGTTCGAGAGTACGTCCCACGCGTGCTCGCCGCCAGCCACGACGCGTGCCGGGCCGCTGAACGTGTCGAACCAGCGAATGTCGCCGTCGTAGCTCGCGCTCTCGTGCGTGAACCGGTCGACGACTTCGCCCGCCGTCGTGTAGATGCGGACTTCGGCGCGCGGGGGAAGGTTGTAGAAGTACAGCTTGCGGTCGCGTGTGCCGTCACCGTCCCATGCCGCATTGACGCGGTACGGGTTGGGATAGACGCCGACTTCCATCTCATCGCCTTCGCGGGCAGGCGTGCCGGGGAAGACACGGACGGCGTTGGCGACCCGGCTCGACTCGAACTGAGGCAGCCCAACGCGCTCGTCGCCGCTGTCAAACGCCGTCACGGATACGCCGTATTGCCAGCCGCTGTTGAGGCCTTCAAAGGTGTAGGCGTACGCATACTGCGTCGAATCGCCCTCGAACGTGCGCGGCGTCGCCAGGGCTACTGCGTCGAAACCGGTGTTGAAGCCGCTTGTGTTGCCCGACTTGTCGAACGTCGCGGCGAGGATGGCGTCGCCCAGCGGATCGCCGCTGCGGTCTGCGCCCAGCACGCTGCGGTAAATGCTGTAGCCTTCGAAGTCGAGTTCGCCGGTGACCGGGTCGCGCGATTCTTCGGACGAGCGATCCCAGTAGACCGTCACCTGCCCGGCATCGAGTTCGACGCGGACGTTGGGGGCGTTGGGCGGCTCAGGGATCAGGAATCGGTCTAGTACGCCGTTGCCGTTGACATCCTCGCCGGCATCCAGTTCGCCGTTGTAGTTGCGATCCTCTCCACCAAACGTGCGCCGCGCCCAGCCGATGTTGTCGACAAGCAAACTCCGGCTCTGACGCGTGTCGACGGGCTTTCCGGCGTCGTTCTGCAGGTTGTCGGGCTTGCGCGCGGCGACGAACGCAAACGTGGCGCTGAGCGACTGTCCCGGTTCGAGCGAGCGGTACGGTCCGACGGCGGTCATGCCCAGCCAGTTGCCCTGGCCCGTGCGTCCGCCTTCACGGAGCGTCGTGTACCAGTTGGCGAGGGCGTCGCGGTAGTCTTGTTGCGACGGGAATCCGGTCGAGTCGGGAAACGGCGTCGCCATGCGCGTGTAGCGGTCCAAGTCGTCCTGCGGGCGCGAGAGGTCGGGGTCCGTGGCGCCCGAGAAGAGCCACCAGCGCGGCGTGACACCGGGTGCGGGGAGTCCGGCGGCCTCGAATCGGTCACGGTTGGACGGGATGACGAACAATTCGTTGCCCGTTTGCGCGTCTGTGTAGGTGCCGCCCAGGTAGGTGATGGCGCCATACGTGTTGATCGACGGCTCAGCACCCCCCGCGTTGAACGCGTACGAGGTGTACAGCGAGTCGAGATAGCCCAGCCCTCCTTTGTTGAAGAACGCTCCCCCCGCATCGGTCGTCGTGTTGACGTTGCGAACCACCAAGTCGTGGTAGAGGCCGACGTAGATGCTGTCCAAGGCGCTCTGGCTCACGTTGGTGATGTCGAACGTGACGATGACAAACGTCTCGGCGAACGGGAAGCTGTAGGCGTACGACTTCTGCTCGACCTTGAGGCCGAGCCGCTCTCCAAAGTCGGCGACGGGCGTCTGGGTGCCGGGGACGAGTCGGAAGGTGTCCGCGTAGGCCGTCGTCAGGTCTTCGTGCGACGTCGAGCCGGGGAAGAAGAAGGGCGATTGGGGCAGCGACGAGCGGCGCGTGAAGGGGGCGATGGGGTTCATCTCGTAGCCGCCCGCTCCGGCACGGTAGCCCGCCGACGAACTGATCGCGCCGCTGCGAACCGTGAGCCGACCCGTCGAGCGCTGAACGGCGCCGATCCAGAGTCCGGCTTCGAACAGGTGCTCGACGCCGCTGTTGAGTGGATACTCGAACGACGGCGCACCGGTGGGCGAGTTGCGGACGTTGCTCCTGCCGATAAACCCGGCGTTGGTCATCGTCAGGCCGACGTTGCCTACGTTGTGGAGCGCTTCTTCAAACGGTACCTGCGCCTGGGCCGGTAGTGCGGCGAGGGCGAACAGGCACAACGACAGGGCGCGAATCATGCGAGACAAATAGGCCGGAAGTAAGAGGCAGAGGCAAAACGCAAAGCTAGCGAGGCGAAGCGCTTTCGTAGGGGTAAACTTAGACGCCCCGAACGCTTCTCCGTCTCAATACCGTGTTAAGTAACGCCTCTATGCCGGTAATTCAACCGCAACGCACTCAGCAACTTACCGCCTTTCTGCTCTTGGCCTGCCTGTCAGCCTGCGGCCCCGGCACAGCGGACGATGGCTCGCCCTATACCTTCGACGTGCCGACCGAGCACGGGATCGGTAAGACGTTTCACGGGCGCGAGATTGCCCGCGTCGAGGGACATGCCGATCACCTCGACCGACCGACGCGCGCCCTGTCCGAACTGCCCGAGCGGGTGCTTGACGTGATGGCGCTACGCCCCGACGAATCCATCGCAGACGTAGGGGCTGGGACGGGCTTCTTTACGTTCCGGTTGGCGCGGCGCGTCCCTAGCGGTGAGGTGTTCGCCATCGACATCGACTCGGATATGCTCGCGCTCATTTCGCTTCGGGCCGACTCGATGGGCGTGTCCAACGTGCGTCCCATCAAGGGGACGGAGCAATCGCCCGAGTTGCCCCCGCAGTCCGCCGACGCGGTCCTGATCGTCGACAGCTACCACGAGTTCAGCTATCCCGCCGAAATGCTCGCCGGGCTGCGCGAGGGGTTGCGCGACGGAGGGCGCCTCTTTCTCGTCGAATACCGAGGCGAAGACGATACCCTCCCCGTCGACCGCCTGCACCGGATGACCGAAGCCCAAGTGCGGACGGAAGTCGAGGCTGCTGGCTTTCGGTTTGTTACCAATCACGCCGTCTTGCCACAGCAGCACCTGTTGGTGTTCGAGCGGACCGACCGCGACGAGTGACTATCGGACGGCGTCGAGCGTCAGCGTGAAGTTGAGCACTTCGAAGCGCAGTTGGTGGTTCGAGCGCTTGCCATATTCGGTTTCGATCGTCCCGTAGCCCAGTCTCGGAGGAAACCGCACGCTCCGTCGTCCGCCGACTTTCATACCCTCGACTCCACGGTCGAATCCATTCACGACGGATCCGCCGCCGACGGTGAGGTTGAACGTGCCACTTCCGAACTCGGTGCCGTCGTCGCGTGTGCCGACGTAGGAGACGGTCACGACGGATCCGATGGTGGCTTCTTGACCCGTGCCAACGACGATGTCATTCTGTGAGTATTCGACGGTGCCGGTGACGGTCATCGTGTACTGAAGCGTCGCGTCTTTGGGGATGTTGCACGTGCCGCCCAGGTCGATCTCGCGTCCGCCAAAGGCCAGCGAAGGCGGGATCGTGACTTCGCGCGTACCGCCGACGCGCATCCCGTTCAGCCCCTGTTCGAGTCCCTCGATGTACTCCCCCGATCCGAGCGTCGTGTCGAATTTCTCTTCGGGAAAGCTGCAGCTTCCGACCACGCTGCCATTGACAGTCGCCTCGACGTGCATCCCCCGGTCGACTACTTCGCCCGTACCGACACTGATTTCGCGGATGGTGATTTCGGCGTCGTCCTCGTTGGAGTCGCACGCGGCGACAAAGGGGAGGAGCAAGAGCAGGAACAGTAGCCGGGCAGTCATGAGGGCAGCGGAAAGGGGAAAAACGAATCGTCGGCCCCTCCCAACGGAAAAGGCCGACGATGTAACGCGAAACTACGCGTGGGACGTACGAAGAGGAGGCGAAACCTCGCGAACCGTCGCGTCCCGTGCGTGAGCGGAAGCGCGGAGAGGGTTACCCCTGCGCCTGGATGCGTTCGAGGTTGGCGATGTTGTCGCGCACGTCCTGGGCGCTCTTATCGAGCATCGCGCGCTCGCTTTCGTCCAATTCGACCTCAATGACCTCGGCCACGCCTCCGCGTCCCAGGCGAACCGGAGCGCCGATGAACATCTCGTCGAGTCCGTACTCGCCCTTGAGCCAGACGGCGCACGGCAGGATCCGCCCGCTGTTCTTGACGATGCCTTCGACCATTTCGGCAGCCGCTGCTCCGGGCGCATACCACGCGCTCGTGCCCATCAAACCGACGATCTCGCCTCCGCCTTTCTTGGTGCGCTCGACGATGGCGTCGATTTTATCGGCGTCCATCAACTGCGGAAGCGGAATGCCGCCGATCGTGGTGTAGCGGGGGAGCGGGACCATCGTGTCGCCGTGTCCGCCCATGAGCAGCGCCTGGATGTCGCGGACACTCACGCCCAACTCCATCGCGATGAAGGCGCGGTAGCGGGCCGTGTCGAGGACGCCTGCCATGCCCATCACGCGTTCGGACGGGAAGCCCGAGGCCATGTACGCGACGTAGGTCATCACGTCGAGCGGGTTGGAAACGACGATCAGAATGGCGTCGGGACTGTGCTTGGCGAACTGCTCGGTCACGCTCTTGACGATCGACGCGTTCTTAGCCAATAGGTCGTCGCGGCTCATGCCCGGCTTGCGCGGAAGGCCCGCCGTGATGACGCAGATGTGCGATCCGGCAGTGTCGGCGTAATCGGTCGTGCCGGTGATCTTGGTGTCGTAGAGGTGGATCGGAGCGGCCTCGACCATGTCGAGCGACTTGCCCTGCGGCACGCCGTCGACGATGTCTACGAGGACCACTTCGTCGACCATGTCTTTGCGGGCGACGCAGTCGGCGACGGTGGCTCCGACGTTTCCGGCGCCGATGACAGTGACTTTGATGGGGCTGAGCTTGGCCATGGGGCGATCTTTGTTGGGTGAAGTAGTAAGGTGGAAAACGGCGACGCGGCGGGAAGCGTTTCCGCCGATGCCGACAAAGTCGATGCATTCCGCCCGAACTCCGTTCCGCCTCTGCGCTTTTCCTCGCTCACCATTTCAACGTGCTCATGCCGCTGCTCTACCTCATCCGCCACGGAATCGCCCACGACCGGGGCCGCGATGGAACCGACTTTACGCGCGAACTCACCGACGAGGGCCGCGCCAAAATGCAGCGTCAGGCTCACGCACTGAAACGCGCCGGACTGATGCCTGCTCACCTCGTCAGCAGCCCGCTCGACCGCGCACGGCAGACCGCCGAACTGCTCGCCGACGTGTGGGGCGTGCGGGTCAGCGAGGAATCTGCGTTGGGTTTGGGCGCTCACCCTTCCGTCTACCTCGACGCGTTCGCCGCCCACGACGGACGTGTCGCCTGCGTCGGCCACAACCCGGACATCAGCTACGCCGTCCACTCCTTGACGGGAGCGCGCGTACAGATGCGCAAGGGAATGGTCGCTGCGATCAAGCTGGGCGGCAAGAGAGCGCGCGAAGGCCAGCTCGTCGGACTTTACGACCCCGACGCATTGTCCGACTGGGGCGGCTGAGGCTGGCACTCAGGCGGCGGGCGGACCATACTACAAGCCAAGCACCACTACTACCGATTTGTCATCGCGAGGAGCGCAGCGACGTGGCGATCTCCTTGCATTGTCGCTGACTCAGGAGATTGCCACGCTTCGCTCGCAATGACACGTAGCGGGGTGAGGCGGTTGCTGCTTGCACTCACGCTCTTCGCCGCGCAGCGCTGACACCATGTCGTCACCGTGGGCGTCGTACTCTACGCGTTTTCCCCTCCGCATGCTCGCCTCCTCCGCCACGTTTGTCGTCACCGACCTCGAAACGACCGGCGTGTCGGCGGACAAGTCGCGGATTTTGGAGGTAGGTGCGGTCAAGCTTAAGGGGGGCAAGATCATCGACCGCTTTCAGTCGCTCGTCAATCCGGGCGTGATCGTGCCGCGGCGCATTACGCAACTCACTGGCATCTCGAACGCCGCCGTCATCGACGCACCGACGATCGACCATGTGCTGCCCCAATACCTCGACTTTCTGGGCGACGGCGTCTTTGTGGCGCACAACGTCCCGTTCGACGCCCGTTTCGTGGCAGCGGAAGCGCATCGTCTCGGATTGCCCGAGCCGCTCAACCCCAAGCTGTGTACGCTTCGGCTGGCCCGGCGCATCCTGACCGGACTGCGGAGTAAAGGGCTGGGATCGGTCGCCAATCACTTCGGCATCCCGATCAACGGACGTCACCGCGCGATGGGCGACGCCGACGCGACGGCGCAGGTGCTGCTCCACTTTCTCAAGTACCTCGACTATCAGGACTTGCGCTCGGTCGACGATGTGCTCGCGTTTCAGAACCGGCGATACTCCAAAAAGGGCGAGGCGCCGAGGTACTTGCAGAAGGTGCGCGAGGTGGCGGCTGCTCTTCCCGAGCGGCCTGGCGTCTATTTCATGCGCGACTCGAACAAAGCCGTCGTCTACGTCGGCAAGGCGCTCAACCTGCGGAGTCGCGTGCGTTCGTATTTCACCGCTATCGAAGCGCACACGCCGCGTCTGCGCCGGTTGGTCGAGACGGTTCGCAGCATCTCGCACGAGGAAACGGGGAGCGAGTTGTCGGCGCTGCTGCTCGAATCCAAACTGATCAAGGAGATCCAGCCCAAGTTCAACCGGGCGTCGCTGCGCTATCGCAATCGTCCGTTCCTGCGGCTCGACGCCAGCCACCGACTCCCACGCGTCGAAGCGACGCCGTACATCCTGGACGACGGCGCCGAATACTACGGTCCGCTCGGCGGCCGGCGACAGGCTGAGGCGATCATCCAGGTCGTCGAGCGCCTGTTCCAGCTTCGGCCCTGCGACGATGCCACGCTCGCACGCGGCCAGCGCTGCTTTTACTACGAAGTCGGGCGGTGCATGGGGCCGTGCGAAGGCGATCTGGACGCCGAATACGCCGCCGAAGTCGACCGCGTCCGCGCGTTCGTCACGGGCCGCGACACGTCGGTCTTGGAGCGGCTGGTCGAGGCGATGAAAGAGGCTGCCGCCAACCGCGAGTACGAACTCGCCGCGCAGTACCGCGACTGGCTGCAATCGCTCCAGAACATGACGCAGAAACGTCGGTCGGTAGCGCAGTCCGTCATGGACCACCACGCCGTCGTCGTGCAACCCGCAGCCGGGCAGATCGGGCGCCAAGTCTTCGCCATCCGCTACGGTCGCCACGTCGAGACGCTGACGCTGGGCACCGACCCGTCGGCTGGCGACGACGAACGCCTGGGCGATTTCCTCGCCCGCCACTTTGCCGCCGATCCGCCACGCCCCGAGCGCTACCTCAAGCGCGAAATCGACGAGGTCCGTGTGTTGGCGCACTGGCTCTACGTCCACCGCGAGAGCGCGCGGCACGTGCTGTTCGAGTCGGGAGGCTCGGTTGGCGAACTGTTCGAGCGCGTCGCTCAGGCGCTGCGGTTCGAGGTGGAGGAGCCGGAGGATGAGGAGTTGGAGGAGGCGTAGGGCGCCTGCGGCAGGTGCTTCACCTCGCTCGTTGCCATAGCGAGTGAAGCTCAGCGACACCACAACCACTCAATCCCGATCCGTGTCATCGCGAGGAGCAGAGCGACGTGGCGATCTCCGTGCTATCGGCAAACTCGGGAGATCGCCACGCTTCGCTCGCGATGACAGTTGGCTGAGGGCAGCGTTTGGCCCCTGCGCGTCCCACCTCCTTGGCTCACGCCATCGGCTCGAACGCAGCGTCCGCCGTACCTGCGAGGGTCGTGTAGTCTTGGAGGAGCGTCCGCAGGAAGATGTACGGACGCAGTTCGCCAGGCGAGATGTCGTAGGCCGACTCGATCACTTCGATCACCGACTGGGCGATCTTTTTCGACTGCACCGTCACGCCCTCGATGCGGATCACCCGGACGGCGTCGCGGATGAGGGAGATATCGGCGGTGCTCAAGCGGGCGGCTTCGGGGTAGGTCACGTCGGCGGCTTGGTCCATCCGCTCGAAGAGGGTGTCGCTGAGCCGGGCGCGGTCCCTTGCGCTGACCACCGTCGTTCCTGCGGCCATGTCGCCCAGGCGCTGCGACTGCTGGCTGAGCGCAATGCTCGTCACGGCGACGGCTCCGGTCGAGATGGTGAAGTCGACGAAGCCCAGCAGCCAGCGCAGCAGGTAGTCGCCAATCGACGGCGGCTCTCCGTCCAGCCGGACGACGCGGATCTTGCGCACCTTCTTGCCCGGCGTCTGTCCGTCAAGTGCGATCTCGAAAATCGGGAAGTAGAGCAGGGTCGGGCCGGCGCGCAGAGCAATTTGGACCGCAGCCGATCCAATGTCCCCGAAGGAAATGATGATGCCTACTAGCGTACTGTAGCCTACGATGATTGCGATGTCGATCAGGTAGGCGAGGAGCCGGTCGCCCAGGCCTGCCGGTTCTAGGGCGAGCGTGACGTTGTGTGCGGTCTGGACGTGGATCATCGGTGCGAAGAGAAGCCGTGTGCGGAAGATAGTAGGAGAGCATCCGCGTCGCTATTTTGGCGCTCGCTCTCTCCTTCGCTCTACTCACCGCCCGTGCGCGAGGCCACCTTTCTCCAACAGAACGCCGACAAGTGGCGTCGCCTCGAAGGGCTGACCAGCGACCGTAAGGCCGATCCCGACGAACTGGCGTCCCTCTTCGTCGAAGCGTCGGATGACCTCTCGTACGCGCGGACGTTCTATCCCAAAAGCAAGAGCGTCGGCTATCTCAACGACCTGCTGGGGCGCCTCTACCGCACGCTCTACAAGAACCGGACGACCGAAACGGGCCGCTTTATGGGGTTCTGGACGCACGAGGTTCCACTCGCCGTGTGGAGCGCGCGCTGGCTGATGGGCGTCGCGCTCGTCGTGGCGCTGGTGTGTACTGTCGTCGGCGCGATCAGTCAGGTGCTCGATCCCTCGTTCGTGCGCTACGTGATGGGCGACCGCTACGTCGATATGACGCTCGCCAACATCGCGTCGGGCGATCCAATGGCTGTGTACAAGAGCGGCGCCTCGGTCGACTTCTTCGCGCGGATCACGTTCAACAACGTCCGCGTGTCGCTGCTCGTCTACTCGGTCGGCGTCTTGACGCCGCTGATTCCGCTGTTCATTCTGATGCAGAACATGCTGATGCTGGGCTGCTTTTTCGCGTTTCTGGCGCAGCAAGGCGTGTTCGGGACGGCGCTGGGCATCGTCTGGATTCACGGCACGCTCGAAATCGCGGCCATCGTGATCGCAGGCGGAGCGGGTTTCCAACTGGGGTGGGGCTGGATCGCGCCGGGCACGCTGCCTCGCCGAAAAGCGTTCGTGCAGAGCGCCCGGTCGAGTGTCGTCATCATCGTTGGCTTGATCCCCGTCTTCCTCGTCGCCGGGCTGCTGGAAGGCTTCGTGACGCGCCACACGACGATGCCGCTCGCCTTGAAACTGCTCATCATTGGTGCATCGTTGGCGTTTTTGATCGGCTATTTTCTCGTGTTGCCACGCTTCCGGGCACGCGCTGTGGGCGAGAAGAATCTCGCCCCTACTACCGATTGATCCATGCAAGAAGAGGCTTTTGTACTGCGCCGTCCGCGCTCGTTCGGCGAAGTGTTCAACGACACGTTCCGGTTTCTGCGATTGGCGCTCCCGGTCATGAAGCCGACGCTGCTGCGTGTCATCCTGCCGCTGGCGCTCGTGGCGTCGACGATGATGGGCGGCGGCATTGGGACGATCTTTGGCAGCCTTGTTTCCGAGGTGTCGCAGGTGATGCCAGATAGCGAACTGGGACTGGGCGCGTGGGGCGTGCT
>JAULKR010074324.1:0-11079 GCA_032356305.1 Prasiola linearis | reverse complement strand
GGGGGGGGGGTTGTCGCTATCTGTTACATGCCAAAGTCGTGCATTATCACATCGTGCAGGAGTTGGACCTTAGCAAAAACCCAAGAATATTCAATATTGAACGTCAGTACGACGTCGGGGTTGGTGGCCACGAAGGCGCTTGTATCGTTGGTATATTCGCTGACAGAGCACTGAGTGTGGCGCTGCTCATCTTTCGCCTGGCGATCGCCAGTCCATCACTGCGGAGATTCAACATTTCCGGCTGTCTACTGAACGACGGTGGCATGTTTGAAGTATTGTTTCGAGCCGCACTTACACTAGTGGCCAGACATCAACCACTCCCGACAGTCATTTCGTTGTGAGGCCTTGCTGGGGGTATTATTGCATCTGTTAGGTGCTGACAAGGGCCGAGGCAAACCAGAACAAGAGAATTGTGTCAGTGAAGGGGAAATAAGAATTTGTGATTTCAGGGAATGTGTTTTGTCCATGGTTTCGCAATAGACCAGTACCAAATTGCATTTAATACGTCATGACGAGCCTGCTTGGATTTGTCGACGGTACAAGGCATGAGTGTAAGATTTATTATTTGAGTTGGTTTAAGAGGCTGCCTGTTCATCCATCGCTCACAAAATTAGCAAAGTATATGACAATCAACAAAGGTATCAACATCAAAGATCATTTGAGCAAAGCTTTTCCATCTTATGGTATTGCATCTTTCACGCAACGGAAAAATGTTTACATATGACCTCTACAAACAGTTCCGATCGTGCTTAAGATCGCGAAGCTGGCATTTAATTATCTTTGATCGGTTTAACCCATGTGTACTCAGATCGACTGCATCTCCATCGCTTGCAGAGAGAGAGAAATTTATCACCCACATCTGGCCTCAAGGGTCAATATAGGGTCGGTCAACACCGAAGATGGGTGACCGCCAAAAAGGAAGTACAAGTAATATCACCCACACACATGGCTAGGAACGTGCTCAGACACAAAATCAGCCATCAAGTATCATGTCGTAAGCAACCCGTAATAAAAAGCATGACATCACGTTGAGCTGGCTGATTCATGAATGAGCGCATAGTGTAATGTTCCCAAAACAGATGGCTGTACCTATCCCTATAGCTATTTAAGCAAGCACACTTAAATGTCAAGTGTTTCTCATCTCCTATCCTAGCGGAATCCATGCATGGGCACTCATGATGTACTAGGGCGAAATAGCTCTTTGTACGGTATGTTCACGTGTCTTGAGAGATTGGTGCTTAACGTTTCCACATTTAAAGCCTGTTTGGCTAAATTTGTCAGATCTCAAAATCTCAAAAGGAGCGGTACACAATGTGGAGCTGAACGCTTGTTATGCATTGGGCGTATAATTGATCTCTCAAGATCAAAAATTCTCCACGCCTTCCTATTCATATTACCAATTGCTTCACACAGACTTTGTCCGTACAATATACTGCGCGGATTTCGCTACATGTTGATCAAGGTCATGACCTAGTTAGGCGTTACCGAAGATCTCACCAACACTGCATCGAAGTTACATCTGAATCGAGTCGCCAGCGCGTGCAGCCAACAGGTGACTCAATCGCGATACATGATATCACGGTGCACAGGTTTAGACCAATGGCAACAGCCTGTGCGCTGAGCGCTCCATTTACGCGTTTGCAGTAGTAGTCGAATTGCGTGCTAACTAGCTTTAAAGTGGAGGTGATAGCCAATATTGCCATCTGTGAATCAATCCGATGATGGAGATCTGCGCATCCGCATGCAGCAAATTTGCAGTGTACTGTAAAGTGTAGATTTGATCGACGTTGATGCCTGCTAATTTGGGTGTGTCTCCTGACTGTCAGGTCTTATAGCCTACATGGTATCATACCACTGGTTTATATATACTGAGGCCTGATAACTTGTACCTCGGATAATATTACGCTCGCCCAAGTCTGCATACCAGTGGTACGCGATACATATGTGATGGTGAGATGAAATTTTCATCATGAATATCTATCTTTGGATGATTCTTCGGTAGATCCTTGGATCTGTACATATGCATGCATGGGCATAGGCAAGGCTCCTCGCTAGTCTAGGGCGTGCACGTAGCCGGGTTTTGGGCACACGTATACGTACTTTACAATTTTATGGTTATCTCAACTGCATATACATACATATGACTATTGTTGGTACCCCGGGATTGATCGCCCCGCCTCGCTCGCCAGCTGGAAATGTCTGCACAGACCTGCTCAACAGCAATCCATATATGTGGGTATTCAGGGGTATAATCACTTCGATCGCGCTGGACGACGGAGCTGAAGATGACAAATCAGAGGGCAGGCAGGTATTGGACCAAGTCACTCCAGCACTGGCCTTGTTAACGCTGGCCATCAGGAATGGCGAAGTACACCGCGGCAGCTGAAGACTGACAGGTCTGGATTCTCTGTTTTCCCTGTTGACTGATCAGCTCTCGTGCTTCGCCTTTGTGTCTGTCTTGCGCTCTCTACACAATACAGCAAAGACGAAAGTGCAATGCCAAAAGCCAGGTATCCCAAGAGGTTTCGATCCCTAGGTGTCCAGCTCCTCGGTAACGGTCGCTGACATCAGACAGACGTCAGTCAGGCCGTCTTGACGTTTGCGTTGATCCAAAGCTCCCGTCTCTCTCTCTCCTCGCCCCTCAAGCTCATTTAGGTAATGAAGCAAAGTTTGAGGGTTTTTGTCATCAATGGTCATCGATAGATGTACACAAGTCATACCGTGGGCCATCGCCTCACTTCTCTGTAGTTACGCCGCTTACTGTGTCTGCTTTCTTTCGCAGCAGTAGGCGGTTGTAGCATTGCTGGGCCATTCGAGACTCGTTCAAAAATGACATACAGAATTCCTGGAGCAATGTACAGTGTGTCTATTCAGGTGCCCTGCAGGGTGACGATCCAAAATCAAAGGGCCATAATGTGAGAAGCGTCCTTTTGCCAGCCAAATCTTCTGGGCAGGATCATAGCTCAGCATCGCTTCCTGAAGATCGAATGGTATGCGCTGCTTAGCTGCTTGTGTGTAAGCAACTACTTCTATGCCAACTCGTTCTACTCTAGGCTTGCTACGCAATTATCACCAACTCATTGATCAGAATCTTCGCAGCAGGCTCGTACCTGATTGACATCATTCAAAGGTGCCAAAGCAGTCCGTAATACCACATAGAAAGTGCAAAATGAGGGTACAATGTTTTGGGTTTACCGAAGTGCGAACACGACTACTGTTTGTGACCTCCAGCACACGGGCAATACCGATTGCAAGAAGTGTCTTGTGGCTACCAACATACGGCTGTCCTGCTCAACCAAGCCAACATCTGAATTCAGATTTTGCTGAATCTCAGTTGACGGTTTCTCGGAAGGGAACCGTTTTATGTGTCCACATTTGTACAGGGGCATAGACAGCCATCTGCACAGTCATCTTCGAGCGAAGTGGAAGACGACTGCTCATTGGAGTGCAACAGGCATTGGAGTGCAATGGCTGAAGATTACCGTTACCGTGACGAGCAGCGCAAGTGAATGTTTCAAGTTCTGAAATGCGACAACAACGATAAAACCTCTTGGGTGGGTGGGTGGGGGGTGGGTGGTGCATCTAGTCAGCAAAAGCAAGGCAAGGGTGAGCTGTGAATGCGCCTCGGCAGCGATCTCAGCTACACGCTGCAGTGTCGCTGTTGGGGTGGTGCTCTGGTCGGCTCCCTTAACGACACTTGGCGGCTAGCAGCGACTTCTCGAACGAGTCCTTCGTCTTAAAAACAAACAACACCAACATCAACATTTTTTTGATACTGGCCCCGTCGAGCATCGACCAGCTGGCTGCCTCGTGCTTGCTCTCGATCGCATGTGCTGGCGCATGCAAGTGCTGCTTTAGTGATCAGAAAGCTGACGTTTGGTGGGAGTTTCACGTTTGGTTTGCTTTTGGTGACTAGACGCTTGGGATTTTAATATGCACAAGAAAGTGCATAGCTTCATTCACCATTAATTTATTTCGGGTGGACATCCAACCAATCTACCAACTTGGGGTCCTGTGACAATGGCCGTGTTTTCGTAAACATTCGTACACAATGCAAAATATATATGTATATATATATTTTACGAGTGAACGTGTGGGCCTTGTATGTGAATGATTCCTGGTCGACTTTACGATGACGAAAACTGCTGCTCCGACCCAAGAGGTTTATTGGAACCGATGCTTCTTAAGGACTCCTGGAGACTCGGAGTCTTCGATACATCTATCAAAGCACAATACCGATTTGTATCGATTGCAAATTCTTATGGCGGCAAAATTTTGTGGAGGCAGGGGTGTGATTGCCACAACCGAAGAAATCTTCATCAGGGACTAAGAAAATAGGCTGCCTATCGTGTGTTCGCGAATCACTTGTGCACACTACCAGTATTGTATATGTACAGTGTAGAGGGCAGCAAATTAGCTGGCCTCATGGGCAGATTACTACCACTGGCATGCAGAGGAGCCCTTTCGTCGAATAATAAGTCTTGTATTATGCACTATATCACTAGAAGTCATGCACAGAAACTCATTCATGCTCAATGTCCATCAAAACTGACATGCATGATGCATCCATATGGATAGAGGAGTTGCTCGCATAATTCCAACCGCTGGGCCTAGGCCTTATCAGTTCTTTGAAGTTATTGGCTACATATGTGCCAAAACACATGTGCTATATCAGCTAGAGCCTGCATAGGCGCAACCATGACAATACCCCGGTGGGGGTACTTTCTACTTGCTAGTAAGTGCTGCGTCACTGGCTGGCGGATCAACAGTGTACACATGTTGGAAACTTTAAATATCTGTGGCGCATCCGACAAAATTGTTTATAGGAAGGACATCAGCAGATAACCGATCCGAGTCGATGTCGCGTACTTTTCTCTCTCTCGTCCTCCCTCTCGAAGATAAAATTATTTTCGTCCCCTAGCCTCAGTAGGCTGCTGAATGATACACCCGGGATAGATATCTTACTCACTGAAATACCACACCCGAGTACGGTGTGGACATAGATGAAGCACAACTGAGCTTTCCTGACTTGTTGCTTGACGTTCAGACCTATCAATATCGCTCCATTAACAAGACCGGTCAGCTCAACCGGCCCCAGCTCAAGGGTTGAACTTCGTGTATCTCCTACGAGTAAGGTTTAAATTAAGGGGCAGCAACGAATATTTTGGGAGGAAATATTAACCACATCTGGCCGCAAGGGCGAATCTAGGGTCGAGCTTGGAAAGCTATGGTATGGATGAATTGACAAGTCCCACAATCTACTCCCAATTGTTTGAGAAAGACGAATGAATACCTAAATACGGCGCAAGGGCCAATAGAAGGTCAAAGCTGCTTGAAGTTCTGCAAGAATGTTTCGTGAGCATTGTTGGAATCTTGTGGAGAAGTACTTTCATCCAGGCGTCATTGCGATGGGATCTTGGCAGTTTGAAAAATAGCTTCACACCATACTGCAGAAAGAGCAAAAGGAACCATTCTGACACAGAAATTGATTCAATATTTGATTATTTGTAGCTTTCTGAAGGCTTGCAGCTCATACTGGTCACACAAATCCAGGCTGCTGTCCAATCTGATAAGATTGCATAGGCACTGCAGCCCGAGCGCGCAGTTCATTGCGCATAAACACTCATAGCAGTATGCTTGCTCGCCTGATGAAGCTGCATGCAAATGCAACGCGCTGGCAGTCAGGCCGCAGCAGAGACAGCAGTAGGTGGTGCAGCAGCTTCCCCGGTCAGACGGAGCTCTGTATTAGGCAAAAACGCCCGCTTTGCGCCATCCTTCGTGACCGTGACTGTGCGGACGCAGCCGCCGGAGGAACCGTCGCGACCAATCGCCAGAGTCACTGCTTGGACCACGAAGGCATGACACTGCTCTGCGGTCATATCTGCGCCCAGCTGTCAAGCAACACTCAACCTCCGACCGGTCATCATCGGCCGTGTCGCAAGGCCCGACGACTGTAGCCCTCAGATCTTTGGCCCTCAGATGCATGGCAGGAGCACCTTGCAAATCGACGGGCCACTCGCAGTTCATGCACATAGACAAACGACCGACTCAATGTGGATGCACATTGACAAGCGGTCCACTCGAAGTGGATGTACACAAACAGACATCGCACTGAAAGGGAATGTAAAAAGACGAGGGATCCATTCCATTTAAATGCACTAGACAAAAAGCACATGTCTGCAAGGAGACATCCCGAACTCTCGCAAGCAATTGAGGGAGCATCAATGCGCAATCATCATCCACGCCAACAACCGCAATCGGTGCCACTGTTGAGAGGGTCCCCTCCCTTGACTGACCTGGCTTCCAGTTTCGGTCGCAGAAGCCGTAGATGTAAGCCGATCCACTGCCTCCTGTACCACCACTTCCTCAATGCTCAATCAGTGCAGGTGCCTCAGGTACTGCATACTGCCGAGTCATCTAGGCAGCCTCCTATAAGTCTGAAAGTCTGCACGGAAGCAGGCCTCCGAAGAGCAAAAGAAAGAGGGAAGGCTGGTGCCCGTGCCAATGCTGCTTTCCACAGTAGAGCACAAGTTCATGATCTTTGGAGCTAGTCCTTGAACAGGTACAGCCGTTGAAGTGGAAAAGTAGCTGAGTGAAAGAGTCGTTGAGTAGGAGCTGTCATTGATTGGAACAGTCGTTGAAAGGGAACAGTTGTTGAAATGGAGCAATTGTCGAATAGCAACAGTCTGTCAGGGGGGTGAGATCTGTCAGTTCTGAGCTACAAGTGAGAAGGGGGCCTCCATTATGTAGATGAATCACAATTGCTTTTCTAGGCGTGCCTGACATGCGATACACACAGGTAGCAGCAGCAGCAGTAACAGTCGCGCGCACTTGCAGCTATCGTGTCCACCTTTACACCGCAGTCCTTCGACTCGACTCATCGTCACCGTCCCTTGGCAAAACCCCCTCAAGGAAAAATCGGCTGCCACCTCGATCGAGCGTTGCTGCCTCTCAGTCACCCGAGCGATTGGGCGACAGGGTATTGATCAACGCGAGCAGCTATGTTTGCAAAGGCAGGCTACTCCTCACGCAACACGACACGACGACGCGTCTTGATTCTCGAGTGCTGCTGCAGGGGCGCTGCAGTGGAGTGCTCATGGCCGCACCAATGGAGAAGGGGACCTTGATGAGGGTGCCCCCAAGGGGCAGAGCAAAAACCGAGGCACCGGCCACGTCATCCCACCCCGCCACGATCATGCCAGCTTGTAGCCTATTCTGCGCAGCAAGCAACATCAGCTTGGTTGACGAAGGAGCCGTACTCTGCCCTGCCTTGCAAACTCACCCTTGCTCCCTAGACAATAAGCCCTAGCCATGCCATAGCAGCTCATAGACACCTGATGCTGCAATACCGAACACGGCAGGGGAGAGGAGCAAGACGAGGTAGGGTTACCACATACAATACCCTGCAAGACCACGTCCAGATTCCGGCAGTCAAGGGTGTGGGTGATGAAGGATGGCATTGCTGGTGGTGAAGCTTTGAAGAGACAAGGCGATGAAGCCACTGATGAGAAGATCGAAAGGGTAATGACGAGGTCCAATCAACCATATAGGGCTGACTGCACCTCCTGGCACAGGGAACACATTCAATTAGATCACGATGCCTTCTTCGCCCAGCGCTCCTGACGGGCATGCACCTTGTTTTCGTATAGCAGGTGCATAGCGAGGTTGGCGACGGTCTTCACGTCAACCTCAGAACCGAGCTCCATCTGATGCTGCGCTATTTGCGCTTCGACGACGCCGGAGATCGCCTGTGTGTCAGCTGCCGAGCCTGATCTGCAAACAAACACCTGCGCAAGTCACAACACCAGGCCAGTGACGTGTGGAGCTGCAAGTGCACGTGCCAAGAACACAAGTCATCAGGAGCGGAAGTCGTGTTGCCAAGGTGTTGTGGCAAAGTGTGACATGATTCGCTGGTGCGAACAAGATGACGTCCAGCCTGGCATCCTGTCTACGGTATTGCCCGATACTAGGAGGCATCATAAGCTGCGAAGGGAATGGCTGCTACTGCAGGTAGAGATTGCGTGAAGCGCGTGCCACGAGAGCCATGATGACCGAAAACGAAACGTCACATTAGGTGATTAGGAAACTTGCAAGTTTTGAGGTGTGGACAATTCATATGTATTTGTACACGTCGGCGCTGAGGCAATAGCTGACGAGGTGACGAGGTTGCGAGGTGGCAGAAAGTATTGCGAGATCGCGGGCGTTGGGTGAGAGAGATCAAGTTGCTGGGCATGCACCTTGTCAGCCAATTGTGTCAACTTGTTAGTCACCCTATTCGCAACATAGCTGCCTGTTGATGTCCTTGAGTCAGCTCCAAGGACTACGCCTCCCGGAAAGGTTGCCGCCATGATTGTCGTCTGCAGGCAGCGTCAAATCCGATTCTGTAGCTTGCAAATGAGAGGCGCCTCGAGCACACCACAGAGATCACTTCATGAGGTAGTCATCAATGATTGACCTCATTCTTCCGTGCCCTCAGCATCTTTTTACTAGAACTATTTCGCTGTGAGCATATGATGGAGCTTCACAAGCATGCTGCGTGGACCACGTGCAGATCGGCTCAGTCAAAAAAACCGAAACATGTGAATTACCTTCTGGCGAATCGCAACTCCAATCAAGGGAGTAAAGCTGTTTGTTTGGGCATACATGTTACCCCTTTTCCCAGCATGAGAGACATGGCAGTGCGAGGGGCCATTCTTTGGGAATTGGACTTTTGGAGATCTCCTCTAGACGATCTGGAAGTCTAGACGATGTGGAAGTATTAATTTGAGGAACCATCATGAAGCTCGTCGATCAGATGCCAAGAAATAGCGTCATCGCAGCATTGGAATGAGTTGTACACACCCCTAGAGCTACAGCTTGTTGCATGTCCCCTGGATTGAACGACTCCATGGCAGAGTACTGTCAAGCCAGCTGACACTACCGTCGGCCTGATGGCCAGCGCGAAAGCCTCCGGCGCTTCAACTTATGGACTTGATGATTCTGATGGTTTTTCTGGATTTGATTTGTGAAACACACAGGAATGAGAAAGGTGGGATGACAAGACAAATTGTTTCAATCTACACCGCAATGGCTGATTGGTTGCTTCAATGCAAATATTACAGAGTATCAGCAGGAACACAGAAAAGTGTATGCGAAGACAGTTCTCAATGAAATCGCTAGCGGGCGTATGCTTGAAGGCTCGAAGTTTTAGATGACTCATTGCAACAGCCTGTCCTCAACGAGTCAGATTTGCCGTGGGCATCGGGCTGAAGCTGTACGCGTACTAAACAGCAAGTCTATTTCGAAATGTACAATATATTCGTTTATAGTTCGAACTCGTCTCACCACTGGCTCATTTTACGGCTGGTTTACGGAAATTGTTCATGGCTGCTCAAATTTGAATAATCTTCCCTTAAGCAAAGCGAACGAGAAACATTGCTCTTATTACACACATGATGAGAGGAAGGTCATGGAGAACTTTAACACCCTCCGTTGATTGCTTGTACGCATGCGGGGTGTACAGCTACTCGTGTCAACAATCTCCTTCACCGAGAGCACAGAGCACTCCGAGTGTTCATATTCAAGATGAATAGAATTTTGAAGTTGTGTACATGTAGCTATTCCCTTGAAGAGGCTCCGTTAACGCTTTTTGACATCCTGAACTGAACAAGCTCCAGTACCAGTATCATCTATACTTTGGCTATCAATCAGCTGAAACCACAAACTTAACACGGAATAATTATACCCTAACGATAAAAACATGGCCCTAAATATGCTAGTATGGTATTCATGAATGGAATGCACGATGTATTGAGAAAGGAGCCTTCTAGTCTCCCCCCTCTGCAGGCATTGAATACTCAGATATCTGGGCTCTGGCACAAAGGAAGTTCCAAGAGCACTGCATAGGCACGTATGGTGCATAACTAACGCGTACTACGCACGTGCACAATCGAATCTACTTGCCTCTATAAACAGTCGAGGTCGCTGCAAAGGTCATTGGACCCCTGACAAGAGGACAGATTGAAGTGATGAGTGGGGTGGAGAAGGAGAGAAAGAAGGCAAAGAGGAGGGAAGACAGCGGAAGTGAGAGAGGAGGAAGGGAGGGAGGGAGAGAGGAATTAATGATTGAAGCTCTTAGAGTTCATTGTGAAAGTTGCGGCACCTGGGTTCCACGGTTTATAACATGAGTAAACGGTGCGACAACTCTATCAACCAAACCAACACGACAAATGAGATATTACGCACATTCTGGCCACATGATCTAAACCTACTAGTGGTTCTGAGGCAATTTCTAAAAGCGCAATTTATCCGATAGACACTGAGGGCGACTTAACGTTTGCGACGTGGACTTCATTAGGTCATCTATCCCGACTCACTTCCCAGACACTAAATCAACATGTGATGTGCCTGTGATCTGGCACTAACTTGGCCTAACTTCTGTTTCTGACAAAGGTGACTTGCAGAGACGGATCGTTGAACAAATTGCTAAGTAATTGCTAAATTGCCAAATCAAAGACTGCTCCTGGGATGCACCCATCTGGTCTCTTCATGCTTTGGCCATGAATGCCTTTTCATTGACGTATTGCACTTACGAAATAGGTGCTAACGCTGAACGGTTATAGCTGAAGGATTAACGCTGTACCGACCACAAGCTTCATAAAGAAGCCTTTGTCATGCTGTAGATATCTGCTACTTTTGTTACAGCCTGGCATGAGGTGAAAATGATCGCTGCTGTAGCCATTTGATTATCAAATCAATGACATAGCCTTTCTCAGGACCTAATAATAATTCGTGATATCCACCTGTGAGACCATGACGCGGCCAAAAAGTAGAACGGTAAATTCTAGCATTCCTCTAATGACCATACCGGTGCATGATTGAAAAATGGGTGCTGACATGTTTGTAAGTAGTCTCATCAAGATGAAACAACAAGGCAGCACAAAAATGGGTGGCTCACCTTTCACGACAGTAAACGTCTTGTCTGAGCTCGAACAATCAGTCAACAGATTCTCTACAGCCTGCAATTTGTGCACATATGCATATGAAGCAGCTGTGTGTGTGTGTGTGTGTGTGTGTGTGTGTGTGTGTGTGTGTGTGTGT
>JAULKR010074213.1:0-11080 GCA_032356305.1 Prasiola linearis | reverse complement strand
CTCTCGTTGCAGAAACTCAACATCAAGTCAGCCTCTCAAACATCTACAATGTTGGTACTCTACGTAACATCTGCGCTAGAAGGGCCGCCTGGCATGGTCAACTCATGCATGGACACATCACAAGAGGGGCCATTCTCGCCATCTCAGACGACCAACCGAACACGGTCTAATATAAGGCATCGGCCTTTTCGGGGATGCCGGTGCCAGGTTGCCGGCCTGCCCAGTGGATAAACACAGCAAACCCAGCCAAGTGCGGCTTAAGGCCGCGGTTGCTTACTATAAACCTGCCTATAGGAAAAGAAGGGGCCTAAACTCTCCCCTCATCGGACATATGTATCTGTATATATATATATATACATATATGGCAACATGGTCGGGGGACCAAAAGGTGTCCCGTCCCACAGCGCTTGATGAGAATGGTAGCAAGGCCACCACCCCATGCTGAGGACACGCAAAAGGACGGTATCCATAGTCATAAGGACTGCCACTACTCCTCGTATGTACACATATGTGCGTTGGGGCTGCACTGAAGGTGCCCTTGTCTCTTGGGCGCTGCGACCTGTGCTCAGACAAGAAGCAAAGCACCCCGGGGGGAAGGGGGGAAATGGGGATGGGGATGGGGATGGGGATGACTGGTCACAGGTATCAAGACACCCACCGGTCGTTCCTCGAAGACTTGCCGCCTCGCCTTTCGTTTCTCCATGACAGCAATCTTTGCCTTCAGAAGCTGCATCTCCCGCGCTTGCGCCGCAGCATCAGTGCTTTCCCGAGGGGCATCTGCAGTCGGGGAGGGCGCCCCCGGCCTGCTGGCGGCGTGAGCTGCGGTGGTGGGTGGTGGTGTCGCCACAGGGGGGCTGCCAGAGGGGGTCTCTTTAACGTTGAGCACCAGCGAGGTGCGACCCCTCCCTCTCCCCCCTCTTCCCCGACCTCTGCCCCTCCCAGACTGCAACAACACCCAAAAGATATCTCATTGTCTTACCCTCACTATCACCGCTGTCGCTGTAGCTGCCGTCGCCCTCCATGATGGCATTCAGACGAAGTTACTGACAGCTGAGGGGGGGGGGGGGGGGGGGGGGGGGGGGGGGGGGGGGGTGCGGTGGCAGTTGGCACCTCGGCCTTACTCCGGGCCACTCGGGCCTCCAGCACGGCATTTTGGCGGGTTAAACGATTGAGTTCAGCTTGCATGCGTCGACGCTCTTCTGCGATCTTCAGTCTTTCATCCTGCGCCAGCAGCCCATTGTGACACAGTCGATCATTCGCAGCACCCAGTGTTTGCAATCACCTCTGTTTCCAGTCATGCAGGTAACACCTGACCCAAGACAATGACCCACCCTAGAGGAGTAGCAAGCCATCGTCCAATGGCTTAGCTATCAAGTCAGCTGTCAAGTCAGCCTGTGCGAAGATGCTCTGGCAGGTACCATCAGGTCAGAACGACATAGCAGTTCAAAACTATGCCTTATGATGATTTCATTGACGGAATGCAGCGACCTAGAAGCATTAGAAGCATTTGCTGAGCAATGGCTGGCTTCACCGTAGTCATGGCTGCGGCAGCTGGAGAGGTGGCTGGTGGTGGCGGCTGAGCTTGAGGCGCTCTGCCACCCATCTGAAGCGGCGGAGCATCCCTGAGCTGATTACCCCCCTGTGGTGGAGGTGGAGGCCCGGGGAGTGCCTTGCTGGTCGCCGGAAAATGTGGTAGAGACGGCGCGCTACCCGATTGCTGGTGAGCTGCAAATTGGGCTGCAAAGCTCTTGAACTTAGGACGTCATCTAACCTCTTGACGTACAGCAAGACAAATTGAAAGCAGAAAACCGTCCTAAATCCAACGAGCGGTTCAGGAGGCCCTTTGGGACCTTTCAGGTTTGCTGGCTGTATTTTGTCGTGACTGAAGGTGAGGAAGCCTCAGCTCTTGATGCAGTGATCTTCTCCTGAGCTGAAGGGTGGCAATCCGAGTGCTCACACGTTTCTTCCCAACGATGCAGGTAGCACATCATCTTCGGACGGGGGCAAAGGCAGCTGGCATTGTCTGTGGAGGTCAACCTGCCGGGATTGCTTTTGACTGCTGTGATCAATAGCATCCTGAAGCAGCATTCAGCAAAGTAGGCATCACGAAGATGTCTGACCTGAGTGACCAGCGAAGGGAAGTATTGGCACTCCTAGCTGCCGCATGTGTTCGAACTCCTGCTTGCTCAAGGGCCGGCCACCTTGCGCGCCTGCACGCAAAGGAAAGAGAAGGGCCTGGACTGCTGGCATGGTGGGGTGTCCTTCGGCTAGCTATTTCCGTGACATCTGGCAATTAGTAGTCAATCTTAATTTTCATCTTTGTAGCTTTGAGTAAGCTCCTTATGAAGGTGGATGTTGGCCGGCCATCTGAGCTCCTGGCGATTTGCATAGTTGAGTATGATGCGCAGGCTAGCCTCCATTGTCTGACTCGACATTTGGCCATTTCCACCGCACGTCATAGGAAAACAATGTAGCAATGCCACTCAAATGTGTCAAATCAGAGAAAGGGTACCTGGAGATAGGTTAGGCACTGCTGAGAGAGGTCCTTGTCTCCAATTTTGGCCTGGAGGACGTGGTAAGGGTGCACGTGGCTGCTGCTGCACATGATTGTGCAGCCCTCGAGGGTGCTCGCTGCCAGACCAAGGGCGTGCAGGCTGCCGCAATACTGTACTACCACTGGAAGCAGCGCGTGCAGCGAACGCTTGTTGCTGCGCCTGAATGACCCGCAGCTGCTCTATCTGAGCTGGCGAGAGAGAAGCCGGCAGCTTGGTCCATCTATTGGGATTGTTTGACTGTCCCACAGCCAAAGCGCTGTGGGCATTTTGCAGGGCAGCCGTCCCCCGCTGTGCTGATCCTTTGCTTCCGTTAGTGCTGGCCAAATTTGAGGGCACCACGATGCTCTTCAAGCGCTGCAGGCAGGCGGAACGCAAAGCTGGTCGATTCAACGTTAAAGGGACTGGTCATGTGCTGACTCGGTTTGAACGGGCGACTAATACGATGCAGCGGCAGGCAGCTTACCGTAGCGTCGGTCGGCGCCGATTCAGCACCATCTTGCTGGTAGTCGTCCATTTCGCTACCATCATATGACAGAGAAAGCTGTGAATCGGCATGAGTCATGCCAGGGCCATCCTTCGATTTTGAGACAATCTGGGGGCTATTCTCCACACCTGTGGTTGTATTGAATCGAATCAGCGAGTAAAGTTTGCAAGGAAGCATACATCTGATCTCCAAAAATTCTGCCATATTATCGATTCTATTCAATTGCTCTGGAAGTCATGCAGCCTGCTGCCGCATGCAGCCCAATACTACAATAAACTATTCCATGCAGCAGCAACATGCAACAGTACAACCCCATGGTGTGCAACAACGTCACCAGTTTGATCATCAGAATCGCGTTCGATTCCTAATTCTGACGCAGGCGGCGTATCTGCGGTCTGAAGATCGATTTGCACTTCGGCCATGCCTAAGCGTGAATATTCAGATGCTTGAGGCCCACAGCATCTGACGATTCTAATTTGTCACAAATATTTTGATTACAATGCGATCAAGGCTGCATGAACTGAAGAAGTTAATTGCAACCGAATGAGCAAATGCAGGTGGCACGAGCGTAAACTTTGGTGGAGCTGTGCGTGAGACAACACTTTGGTCGTGATGCAGAGGTGAGCACAAACTTCAGCAGGCATCTTGCAGAAGCACCGTGCATAATTGTCATTGTCCAGCTGGCCGCGCAATGTTTCGGCAAGAGAAGCTGTCAGTGTTACGTGATACATTTCAGCTAAACAAAACATTCTCTATGCGTTCTGTCTTTGCCTCACTATCCCTACCTGAATACGTAGCTCCAGATTTCAATATTTAGTATATGGTCGTTGCAGCTGCCCGTAATCGATGCCGATTCGAACCTAGTTCGTTTTGTTTTGATTCAGTGAGCGTGATCCGATCCGGCAAATAGTAGAGGTAAGTTATGTAAGATTTGTGTATCCAATTGAGGGCGTAAGGCGTTGCTGGCCCGTCTCTCAAAATCAGAGCCAAGAGCGCGCTAGCACAGAAAATGGTGGAGCTGCCAAGCTGTGCCTGTCAGTCGGCGTCCACGAGATTAGGAGGATGATACTCAGGGCAAGCTATGATGGCTGATGAATCCTTAATGGGAGCTCCACAAACATCTGTCATGGTGACAGTAAAATTACAGCTACACGCCAGTCTTGAAGCAGTGCTGACCGTTTCGGTGGACACAAGATGATGCGATAAATTGGCTGATGAAAACATTAAAAACAGCAACTGCAAGGCAGCGAGCTGATCTTCCTCCCCTGCTGCAGCTGTCACTTCTACATCGTCTCTGCTGATGAGCTGATCAGCTGAGCATTTGGGCGGCAGATATTCAGTGAGGAAGAAATGCCACTTGGACAGACTAGCTCCTGATTTCAACTTTGTAATCGGTTTTTGCGGTACTTAAAATGCATCAGGCGCATGATTACTCTTTGCAAGCTCGTGTCTTGAACAATATGTTGCTAGTGTCGACTGCGGACGGGGACAATGCGTGTGATTGACAACCTTCGACCACACGATCAGTGCTTGCAAGGTATGGTTGTTGACTTCTCTCCTCTGATTATGGATTGTTCAAAGCTGGCGAAACTGACCAGTAACGCGAGTGATGAGATTGTCAGCTTTCTTATGTTGAGCTGTCAAATTCAGCTAGAAAGCATGCTACCAACTGAACGTCACTATGCAATCAAAGCGCATAGTTGAATGCACACACACAGGCAGCCACCGAGCTGGATACTGTCAGCTTGCTTGGGACGGCACAGTTGGTTTCACTCAAATTGTAGCAGCTGCTCTGTAATTCTAAAGCGGTGTCTCGGAGATCTCCGAGATATCTGCGTAGAACGAGCTGATATGTAGTAGACGCGTTGACAGCACGAATTGAGGGAATATTTATGGGAACATTACCCTCTGCTACCTGCTGGCATCTGATTCTGGTTTCTTTTTCTTAATATTAGTATCGATACGTTCTCCTCTATTACTATCCGTAATAGCCTCGACAAAGAAGTTTGAGTATGCGAGACGTTGCAGGCGTATGTTAATCATTATACTAGATAAGCGAACTAGTATTCAAAATTCATGCTTGTGGTGCGCTGGCGAATGTGCTGTTCTGGCTTGGAATGGTTTTCATCATATCAGGCATTGCACCTCGACGCTTTTGCTTTAAATATTTGCTTTTAGCACAACATGCTGTGACGTATCGTTGCAACACTCGGTGACGATATTTCTAGAAAGTGTGCTGCAATAAGACCCGCCCTAATGTCAAGCACTTACTGCTCTGTAAGTGTACCAGTATGACTTACCCTTGTAAGAACCTCCCTAGGAATAGGTGTCATTGCTCTTTGCCTTGAAACAGGCAACTCAGATATACTACAATAGATCTTCCAGTGATGCCGTGCAATTGTAGCATGCTAGATGTCCTCGGATCCTACGAGCATATTATCACGTCGCGTTTTGAATATACTTTATTTTTTTACTATGTATACCCACCGTGACCTTTTATGTAAGGTTCTGCAGTAAGTCTAGCCGCTGACTTATATTGATGCAGCAATGATTCGAGAATACAGGCTAAGGTTTCAGCCAAATAATTTTATAATTATCAATTTCTGAGATTTCTGAAAAATGTCGTTCACAATTTTGTAGCTCAGAAGTGGACTCATACAGTTGGGTACGCATGGCGTGCTCATGAACGTCGGTGAAATCAAGCTTCAGGTGAATTAAAAGTTTGCACAGGAGTGATGTAGCATATGGAGATGCAAAGATATACATCTTTGCATATATTGTTTGCTGCATTGTCCCGCGGCCAGATTGGCCAGATTGACCAAGCGTTTGACTGCATGCTTCTAATAATGCCTCGCTATTCATGTCATTCAATGTAATACTTGTTTGGAAACTTCTTATATTTCGTGTCATTCTAAGTTGATGATTAGCTTAGTTAATCACAGCCTTAGTCAATGAAGCAAACCAATAATG
Source organism: Prasiola linearis (assembly GCA_032356305.1). NCBI lineage: Eukaryota > Viridiplantae > Chlorophyta > Trebouxiophyceae > Prasiolales > Prasiolaceae > Prasiola > Prasiola linearis. The sequence goes on along the minus strand of JAULKR010074213.1, from coordinate 5,071 downwards.
ATGCTTTTGAAGCTAAACTACGATATCTGCCAGGTCGGGAGTGCTCGCTATTCGCGCTCCCTCAGCCGTCTTTGAAGCATCCGTGCATCGCAATTCGCTTATTTGCATCAAGTAAGTAAGCAGTCGAGTGGCCAGCCGCGAAATTACTGCGCGCGAGCAGTTTTAGAATTTGAAATCGTGGTCGTCAAGAAGTTCGAAAGTTGCTTTCAAGATCAAGATCCAGCAGCTTACGCTTGCAGAATCTTCATCATGTTTGAAGCAAGAATGGAACAGGCGTCTGTCATGAAAAAGGTGCTCCAGCGCATATCGTGCCATGATGTTGAACATGCCTGAAAATTACTGCCGAATGTTGAGTGCGTAGGATGAGCATTATACCTGTCTAGCTGATGTGCTTGATTGCTGCTTCATGGTTGCCTCATCATCTTTAATGTAATGGTCAGGCTTGTGCGTGAAGTTTAGGTGCTGGAATCGATCAAGGATCTCGTTACAGAGGCGAACTTTGAGTGCACCGCCACTGGATTTGCGTTGCAAGCCATGGATTCTTCGCACGTCAGCCTGGTCTCACTGATGTTAAAATCAGACGGTTTTGAGCATTTTCGATGCGACAGGCCCATCAGCATGGGCATCAATCTGGCCAATATGGCAAAATGTCTCAAGGTCTGCTTCATATACCACTTGTATCCCATCTCGAGCTTGTGCAGTCTACTGTCTGCAGTGAACAAACCAGACCCAGTGAAGAGCTATGTTATGCACTCTAGTTGTAATCAGACCATATAGTATTGCGCAATATGCGATGGTGTTTCCAGCAGAAATGCATGCCTGTCTGTCGGTCGAAGAGAGCATTCATTGTTGAATGTGTTTGGTATTACCAGCGCAGTGTGCAGGAGCAGATGACAGCATTACCATGAAGGCCGAGGATGTCGGGGACGTTGTCAGCTTCATGTTCGAGGCGCCCCAACAGGATCGTTTTGCCGACTTCGAACTCAAGCTTATGGACATCGACGCGGAGCAGCTGGGAATCCCCAACACAGATTACGCAGCGAAGTGAGCCTCTAGCAGCTGCAAATATCTGCACGTGCTTCAAATCCGCAACTTGTTCTACCAGATCATATTGTATCATAGTAAGCATGTCCTCTGGTCTTCCCAATATTGGACTCAACTTGACCTAGTCCTTCGACGAATGGTTTCAGATTCTTTGCCGGTTAAGTCTGCCCTTGCTTTTAGTGCTTTTTTTTCTGTGCTTCGGGAAAAGTCATTCTGATGGTGTCCCTGTGATTTCGCAGTATTCGCATGCCTTCTTCAGAATTTAAGCGCATCGTGACGGAGCTGGCAAGCATTGGCGACACAGCCAATGTCAGCGTCACAAAAGACGGCATCAAATTTTCCACGACAGGCGACATTGGTTCTGCTAACATTACCTGCAGACAAACAACTTCGGTCGACAAGCAGGCGCGCACACAGTTGCTCGTGCCAGCCTTACAACACACCAATCTCATCCTTACATGCAGATGCAGATGCAGAAGCTCAGCCCACTTAAGTCACCTTGTTACACTTGCGAATGACGAGAAAACATTCCTCCTAATGTACTTTAACATCTGTCGTCGAAGCTTCCTCTCCGAATGGGCACATCTGCCAGAGGTGTGTACGCAGGAAGATGCGATTGTGATCGATCTGAATGAGCCGGTGAAGCTGGCATTCGCATTGAGATACCTCAACAGCTTTGCAAAGGCAACACCCCTGGCTAACGTGGTAAGTAGCCAGGAACGAAGAAGTATGATCCGATCGCAATTCTGCAATGGAAGAATTTCAGTGCACGACCCTGTGCTAGTCGCTCAATGTACTTTTTCAGGCTGGTGTTCTCGCGGCTTTGTCAGGTCGCTGTTCACCCATTTCAGCTTTGCATCGCTATATCCAGATGTCAGCCGAGCATGAAGACCTATTACAAGCTTCGAGTTAATATCAGTAAGAGCTGAAAATCTTGCAGGGATCGACCTGAATGTAAGGAAGGTGATGACATGGCTTGGCAGGTCACGCTGAGTATGAGCCAGGAGCTTCCGGTGGTGGTTGAATATCGCATTTCGGACATGGGCTATTTACGCTATTACTTGGCTCCTAAGATCGAGGTCTGTGCCAAGATATTCGGCATCACCTCTTTCTGAATCAAACCTTGCATAGCTTGACTGTCAGTCGCCAAAGGATAATTGTCAGCGTTGATCTTTCGCAGGATGAGGACGAAATGGCTGAGGGAAGTTGACCTAGGAAGCTAATCCTCACGTGCACACAAGTCATTGACTGTGGCAGTGGGTAACCTACAAAGTTCAGTGTTACAGCGAACCTTAAGCTTCGTGACACAAGAAGTGGTTTCAAGCGTGAAGATATGAGTATCAATGCATGTTTAATTCTGTAATTCTGCAAGCACATAACCATATTGTGCACCAAGGCGAGGGTGGATCTCACATGATGAAACCACCAATTCGAGCAAATCGCGCTACATAAACTACACCGAAATTGTATTATAACCGTATTGTATTATTGTATTATTATAACCGAAATTGTATTAAAACCGTAAAACATAACATTGATTTTAACATGTTATGGCCACCTGTGTTTCACCTCTGGCCTACCTAGAGTTGAAGTTGTGGTGGCATACGCGTTAGTTTCTACTGTATAGTAGTATTGTAGTTCCGGCATTAAATTTACAGAGGTTGTATACGGGGTTTCAGCCATGTTACTAGCTTGCAAGATGTTGGAATGATTACGAGAATCTTTTCTGTAACGGAACATGCGTCGATACAACGTAATGGATTTATGGCCTTACTTGTTGACATATGCTATCTAGGGCCAACACCACCAAGTGAATTTACAAGTGGCCCGGGTTATCGAGCAAAAGCAATGATAGCTGTTATCATTTGAACAAAGATAGATACGCGGTTGCAGCGTTGCGTGGCATAAAACCGTCATGACGCCGCTGCAAGCCGGTGACAGCTCGCAACTGACGATTCCCGCCATTTCAAATTAGCTGTTACGTTTGGCCTAGCTCTCGAAATGTGCAGATTTGATCGGTAAACGGGAGGTAGTTATAATACTGAAACCCCGGCATTCGGCAGTCTAGGCGACCATCGCAACGAACAAGACTGGGGCGTAGCATCGCTCGCATGTCTCTGTCTATCACTGACAGCGATTCGCGTTGCTCACTCGTCGGACTATATTATGAAGTACTCTAGCAATATTTTCTCTTCCTGGCGAGCTGCTTCAGTGTCCTGATCGTCCGCAAGCCATTTACATCTCTGGTTCTCCTCACCTGGTATGGGACAACAACCGCCTGGGAAGCTGTCCTTTCGCCTGGCAGCGGTTTCTGGCGAAGACTCAGAGTATCCAGCAACGGAGCTGCTGAGTCGTCGCTCTGGCAGCCGAGGATGGCAATGTCGCAGGTGTACTGATGAGATGTCTGCCGTAGAGATTGACCACATTTGCTGGGGTGACTTATCAGCCATCTGACTATAACCCGTGACAACAATTGCTGGTTACAGGAACGCACACTTTCCTCAAGAGCTTGTTCTTCAATTACACTCGCCAGCCCGTTTGAAACAGCTGCAGATTTTGTCTCACGAATACAAGGTGCTGGGCTCCTACCAATGGTCTAGCCATATTAACCTTGCATGCAGATGTGCTATTTATATAATGAGGAAAGTTTGTCAGGCTGTCGTTGTGCACTTAGGCGGGCTGCCTTGTGGTGGATATAATATCCGCTTTATGTCGTGGATCTGTAGATCGCAAGCCGCGTCGAGGTTTTCATCGCGGCGCCTGACTCGACGATCGCCAATGGGCAGCCTTCCTGGCGGAGACTGGGATTCTTATCTCTTGATCCAAATGAGGGATCGGGACATCAGGTGCCTCCAATTCTTGCCTAGAGCAGTAATGGTTGTGTATCATGGGCAGATAGATTCCAATACGAGGTTTGGCACATGTGACATTGCATTAAATTACTGCTGCTGCTGCTGCTGCTGCTGTTGCTCCTGCTGACGCTGCTCCTGCTGATGCTGCTGTTGATGTAGCACTTAGTCGACTCAGCTGCTCCCAGGTGGTAGCAGGTGAATGACTTGAAGCCATGTGAACCGAGTACTCCTCACTTGAACCAGAGTAGTTCCTGCCTTTGGAGTCCTGTACGGGTTCATAGCCTGTTCTGTTTAGACATTTCCAAGCAAAATGGCGTCCGCTTCTAAAGTGCTTCTCCTCCAAAAGACAGCTCTTGCTGCATTGCAAATCATTCATGGGATTTGTAGGCCGCACACAAATGGGCTTGCTCAGTGCCCCCAACCCTTGCATGTTCTGCTTCGCTTTCCCGAATGATCGTGGCGGGGCAAAGGCATCGTGTGGGTCTGCAGGCACGTGAGCTAAAAAGTGTCGAATTGGACGTTCCTGCTGCTGGCATCCGCTTGCTTTTCCACGAGCCCCACATCAATCGCTACAACACAGGGCGTCAGGTGACTTTTTAAGATTTCATCAAGAAGCGCTGCTCCTCGCTGCATTCCTCGCTACCGTTTTCCGTGTGCCCGCAGTGCATGCCTCCAAGCCTGGCAATATGTGCATGCAAGCTCTTGCATGTCAAACGAGGCAACCCTCAGACTCTCCTTTACATTGGCTCACAATTATGTGCAGGTTGGGGTTATAGCACTAAATTTTATAGGCTGGAAATTGCCAACCTCCGAGAGTTCTTCAGTGCCTCCCAGACTGGATGATGCAGCCGCAGCACAGCCGCCACCACCACAGCATGATCCACAGGAGAGGCACAGCAGAAAACCCTCCCCAATGAAGGACAGGGGGTCGGACCATGGCTCGCAACCAAGAACTCGTTCGCCACAAGCTGACAAGCCACTGAACCAGCAAAGCGACCCAACAGAACATCACAGAGGGCAACAGACTCTAAATGGTCTTGATCCCGAATCTGCTGCGAAGGTCCGGTCGCATTGGCGTTTGGCGCTGCTACTTATAGTGGGAAGAGAGAGAGAGAGAGAGAGAGAGAGAGAGAGAGAGAGAGAGAGAGAGAGAGAGAGAGAGAGAGAGAGAGAGA
>JAULKR010073991.1:0-11082 GCA_032356305.1 Prasiola linearis | reverse complement strand
AATACGTGGTGAAATACATGCATAATACGTCTGGAAGTTATTACTCCCAACCTAGGGCACACTTCGTTCTCAGAGTGATAGACTAGCTAGCTAGCTAGCTATAGCCGATCGGCACAATTTGGAGACACAGGTTGCGCCCGATCGCGAACACCAGTCGTACGAGTACTCGATTAGTATGATTTCATTTTATTCGACAATGGTGCTACATTGTCACTCTAAGTTCTCGGGATGTAAGGGATGGAACTTTTATATATATGTAGAATTGACTCACGCTGGGTCTGACTGACGCGATTTGTAACTAAAAGGGACTAGGAGTCTCATAATTGCCTTGATTCTCGGACAATGCTATTGAGCTGTTTAATGCATTAATCCATATGGTAACAACTAGCATACGGCTTCATAGCAGCCCCGAGCTCTTACACTGTATGTTATGGCACAAAGTAGTTTCAATTGTTATTTGAACATGAGATTGCACAGCTAATAGAGTTCGTCTTGGTGGTTGACTCGACATTGCGCAATGTGCAATTGCAATGCGTGTCTTCAATTTTGATATGTTGCGCGTACGCAGCTGCAACAATCGATTGATAAATTTATAAATCAATGCCTTTTCATTGCGACATTTGTGGTAGAATAATTAAAGGATCGAGATCTAGATCTAAGGCAAACTACGAACGCATTCAGAAATAGCCTTCCCTCCAGCATGTACGCATTTTGAAGTGAATTCAAGTAAAATACTCCGCTGGTAGGAATAGTAACAAGATAATTGGAGGACCGGTACCGGTAGCACATGATGCTAATCATACCGTGCACCTCAACAGATATCTCCCCATATTTATCTGACATTGACGGGGCCCATCGAGCCGAGGGAAGGGCGGCTCAGCAACGACCTTGACTGATCAGCACAAGTGAAGCCTTCAACATTATTAGGCCATTGGCCTGGCAGGATCACCATTGGCAATAGGTTTGTATCACCAACAAATTTTTAGGAGACATAAATCTCGAGCCATTGCTTTCGCACCTTCTTTGCCTCTCGTTCATGCACATCTTTCCAGAAATATTCCAATTGTGAAATTTCTCGGAGTTCTATGAGGCGGCTGCTACTCAACAATTTCAACTTTTCTGCAATGCAAACGCACGATCTCTTAAAAATTGTGCAAAAGGTCAAAGACCACCTGGAGGATGCGGCACAAACACTTAAATCTAATGGGTTGTTTTTGAAATCCAATCTTCTCACGATTCTCCTCTAAGCCTTTCAAGGAGATAATGGCATTGGCAACTTTGCAAATGCAGCTGCAGCTTCAAGCACAACAAGATGTGCGAGCAGTGCGAACAAAGCTTTTGAGCAAATGATGGGGCAAGCGGGAAAACGTTTGGTAGCTTGGTGAAGATGGTGCAACTTGCAACCTCGATATGTATATATTGTACTACTCCACCCAGTGGGTGTAGATATGCAAATACTAATAGGTGAAGACCGGTGGTTACACTGGCAGTTGCTTACTTGGAGCTCAAGTGCACGGCCATGGTTGATGTCGTCGATCTCGCGGTATCGATCTCGCAATACTGATCAGTGCATCGATGCGGCCACCAGCTAGCCGGCTGCATGCCACAATAGTGTCCTGACTGATCAATCGACGCCATTTCGAAACAGGCACCGCAAATATCGTGATATGAATAGCAGAATATACCAATAACGAGTCGTCTTTTTGCCGCATTTGTAGGGATTGTACTACTACAAGTACTTGACTTACTGGTGAATACATGTTGCGTGACGGGAGAAGTTCTAGGACTTTGCTGGCAGCCTATATATATACCACACACAAGCTTTAAACCCTAAACACCATGTATGTTGAATAAATGAACCGATCTAAGCATCTTAATGTTCGTCAGGATCTGCCAATGATGTTTTTTGCATTCAAATTGGACCTCAAGTGATCACGTCAACTAAAAGAGTTCGTCCGCTAAAATTGAATATTTGTGACGAATAGAATCCGGAGTTCATGAAATCATGTCGACATGTCCTGTGAGCACATTGCACTGCACTTGGCAAGCAGAAATTTCTTAAACCACGAAGAACGCGTACTTCTCAAATCAGGTCTAAGCATCTCGAAAACTCTACCATCTAGATTCATCCCCGGTTGCCAACCAGTGGTACCTCTTAGTGCACTCGGTAAGGCTCATTGCTTTTGCATATGCTTACTATATTTGGTAAGCTTCTGCTTTTCAAAGTTGACTCGACACTGTGTCTTTGAAAGGCTTTTTTTACAGGTGACCTGTCGACCCAGCGCTGGGTTGCAGCATCGGAATATTGAGCATGCGTTTGGAACTTTAATGCGTCAAGCCTTATGCCTTAGCAAGGCCAGCCTTGACCGCGCAAAGTCTCAAGCAATATTACCTTTAACTTGTGAATACATGTCAATAAGTGGTCTGATTGGCGCCAATCAGACGCCATGGCGCCAGGCAGGCCTGGTATGGCGTGGTCACTTGCAGGAGACTTTAAAGACATATCTCGCTTGATAATCCACAAAGATGAGGACAGCTCATCTCTGCAGCTATTACTAAAAAGTGCTTCAAATTGTATAATTTTTTGTTAGTGGTGACGTATCACGCTAGAATAACAAGATGGGCTCAAGGTAACTTGTTGACAGGTGTGTAACACTGTACAGGCTGTAAACAAGGTCCTTTGATTTGTGAAACACTCTTTTCAAAAGTTGTATCTGCTCTTAAATTTTGCGGATCGGTGACTTTGCAAAGTGCTTTTAAGCTAACGTGGTAGAACGAACGGAACATCAATTTAAGGACGTCTCGACAACAAGCATATGAATACATCCTGTTCATGTACGCAGTAATTAAACGAATAACTACAAATCTACAAGCTGAATAGTGAAGCGCTTCAAATAGCGTGTCTCAACGATCATGAAGGCTTCATGAAGGCTTAGTAGCTGTAGCATAGATGTTACTCTCGCGCAGAATCATGTCATCTTGACAGGCAGGAAACCACATTCGAAAGTGATAACTCAACGATTCCAATGACACTTGAATCGTCTCGACGATCATCGAGTGTATTATAGACATTTTCCTTCTTTGATATTGGTGGCAGCGAGGCATGTTGCATAGCAGCGTGAAACATATGTGCGGCGGCCCTTACTCGCTAGATCATTACCACAAACCGAAAGTCGCTTTGCCTGCGAAGACACAACACATCAGACAATTGTTCAAGCTTGTAAGCTATTATTCGGCCGATGGTTTGTTGGGCATATTCACGCACAAACTGAATGCCTCGCATGCAACTGTTTAATATGATATTAATTAATATGATTATAATCGATCCTGATAACATTGCATCACACTATGCACGGCAGTCTAGGATGTCTTAAAATTCTTCTCGTACAGCCTCAAGGCATTGGGATGAGAACTACTACCTTTGAGCATTTCTTGCAGGATTCATCTACGCAAATTCCTACAAAGGTCCTGAGGCCGGTGCTAAGCACTTCCTCTTCGCAAGTGAAATTTGCTTGGCATTTGGCGCCTGCGCATGGGCGTTTTATTTTAATTAATCAGCAAAGATGAAATCAAGTGCCTGAGAAACTACGACGGAGCAGCTTGTACACAAGCCCAATCGTCTGCTAGACTTTGCACTAAGATTTAAATGTGCAGTGTACATATTGCAGAGAGACTTGACTTCTGGCGCCGACTAACATCATCATTCAATATACAAACAATATTTCGCAAATTTTCATGTATGCATTTGCACGCTTGATTTTCTTCTCGAGGAGGCTCGCAGATCATGAGCATGTTATTACGTAGTTACATATATATCAAAGCTTAGATAAAATCCTACCGTTAAAAAGTATTTATGACAGAACCACTTTGGATGCATATTATTACTAATATTACTAACGTAGTACGCTTGCAAGCTCTGCGCTTTGAACAACGATGTCCTCTTCAAATTTCAAACTTTAAAATTTCAAACGAGAGGATTATTCAAATTTTGCTCCTTAATCTCGCTTGCAGTACTATGTGAGGGAGTTTTCATTTCAAAAGGCTCGATCGTATCGAGGAGAGACGTGTGTAATGCTTGTCTTATTTGTGGAAGATACTAGTCATGATAATGCACTGGCGCCGATAGGGTTAGTGTTTACGTAGTGGATGGCAGCTATCACACCTGTCGAAGCGCCACATACACCTCCTTTTCCGGTAGGTGAACCGGTTTTCACGCATATTCCCGGAGCATCCACTATGAAAGGTGGATTTTTGGAGAAGTCGCACTTGAGACCCTCGTCGCATACTGGCGGGGGGCCAGCTGCGACCTCGACAAAACGATGGCTTAAAATCATGCAAGTGAAAAGGGCGTTCCTACACTTTTGTTGGACTTTTTTACTTGTCCGGACAGGGTTAATTGTTTGCAGGCGATTTCGTACTTGTAGGATGTTATGAATGTGTTGAGAACTTTTCGAAATTCCCTGTTGCTTCCCCCGATCACTTGACATACGATAGTCCTAAGTGTCTTCAAGCAATGCCTGGAATGCATAAACGTCAATGCTAATCAGTCAAACTCGTCGGTATCATCCTCACATAGCAACTTGCATATTGAATATAAAGCTTAAAAAATTGTCGTGCATATCGACTGGTGACGAAAGGTTATGGTCAGATGTTTTAAAAGTTCTTATTTTCCTACATTCCTCCTTCAATTGCATCCAGCCTGGTGGCTTATCAAGCCTGGTGGCTACAACTGATACGCCTCTTTGAAGCTTGAAAACACATTGCAATGATATCTTGAGTCGTTTTCTTAAAGAAGAGTATTAGGACACATCAGCATTGCTGTGGCGATGAAGCAACTGTGAAAAACGCGCAAATGCACCTTAGCGAGCTTTGAAGGGCTTGACGACCATCGCTGCTCCTCCTATCACACTTTTCGGCAATTTAATGTTATAACGTTATGTCGAGCTTGACTTCAGCCCCAAACTTTCAACCTTTTGGAAATCACGTTCTTGGAGAGTTCAAGTACGATAGCGTCACAATGCCTACATATGATTAGATTTTAAGAGGTGTTTTGATCTCATGTACATCTAGATATCTATAGAAATTTCGTCAAAGATTGCGTATGCAATTCTGCACTGGTGCAAAACACACTTATGTATAATGTCGTGTAAGCATTATGCAATCCTATGTTATGACATATATTTGTAGTTATCAAGAGCATACAGTCTTCATTTCAAGATCTAAAAGTTCACAAACCTGTGAAGCCGCCGCAGGATTCTCCTTCCTTGGCTTTTCTCGAGTTCCGCACATCAACGCAAATCCCGGATACGTCCGCTATCAAAGGTGACGCTGAGAAGTCGCAAGAGAGGCCTAAAGCGCATCTACCCGCCAATCCAGCTGTGACGTTGCACAACACGATCATCAATAAGAGCAAAAACCTTGATTGTCCGACACACTTCAAGGCTTTGGCTCTGTTGCAATTATCACTTTGGCTAGCTAGAGAAGATGTTTGGTTAAGTACACTCGCTTTATAAAGCTCGAAGACAAAGTTACAGCTTATACAAAGTCAGATGATAAACTTGTTCCAAAATTTGTTGATTTCCGGGCCCGTAGTCCATGCGGGACCTGGATAGTTATGGTCAGCTGATGACTATCAAAAGTATAAGATAATAATATGTTGAGATGCACTCTATCGCTCAGGAGGCCCCAAATTTGCTTTAAAGGTGCAATATAGCAAATTGATTCAAGCACGAAAGTGAGCAAGCCAGGGTCAAAGGCCCCTAACACCAGTACTACTTAGAGCTGCAGTTTTCAAGTTAAGCTAATCATCTTTTTTATCGCACTTTTCCGTACATGTTGCTTGACCGAATACCTTAATCGCCTATAATTGTAAGCCCAGCTGGTTGAAAGAGTATCATGAGGTGATCTGTATTTGAACATGTATGAGCATCGATCACGCATGAGGCGCACGTCGGCATACCTTGGAAACTGCCGCATTTGCCTCCTTGTTGCACCCGGGGTGGAGTTTTAAGACAAATGTCCAGTCGGGGGTCGCACTCCTGTCCTGGAGGGCACTCGATTCTTGGGCTGCCGACCAGGCTTGATTTGTCTAAGGGACGGCCTGTATCTCGAGCTCGTAAAACGTGATATTCAATGCATCAATGATGGTTTAATTCCTAATACTAGAGGTTGCTCAGCAGTGAGATCGCCAGATTGCCAGTGGTACTCCAAATCTACTTGAATTCTCATCTTGGCGAGCTATAGCAACGTTACGTAACCACTGTGGTACTAATGCAAACGCGTGAGCGTTACTTCCATGCATGACGGAGCTGAGGAGGTGCGTACATTCTCTCCTAACCTGATGTGGTTTCCAATGCAGCAACGTCAATGAACAAGATTGTACAAACGGCGCAATGCACTTTTACCGGAAGAGGTTGCAAGTGACTGCGGATATATGTTTGATATTCTTTATATAGCTTCATCAATTGCTTGTGCTTTAGCCACCTTGTCAACTTTGCTCGAAATATTTGATAGTTCTTCCGCAGTGTGTTGCAGCTTTGCGGACAACGCTATTGGATTACAATTACTGCCTTGGCCACGGGTTCGTATATGGAGGTATATTGTTAGCTGTATCAGTGAGCATTTTTTTTGACCTGGGCCTCGTTTGAACCTCGATTTGCGTAGACTTTGCCAGCAGTACACTGGTGCTATGTCAGCAACAATGTATGCGTACGGATGAACGTACGGATGAACACACTGCGTAACGTCAACCCGCATGGCATGCGTGAAAATTGTGCGATCGCGACCAAAGGCTTTTAAGCAGTATCCTTCTATGAAGGTAAATTTACCTTGCAGACGCCTAGCTAGACAGCCTATTTATGCAAGAGCTGGCCGTTCCTTTTCTAAGTAACTCTCAAAATAAGGTGCTTTCAAACTTCCTAGAAGTATACTTGTCAGCATGCCGGTATGGTGCCGGTGTCATACCACATGATGACGAATTTTCTGACTAGTAGATTTTTGCCTTTTACTACTTATAGTTATAGGATGGCGAACACGCAACTGCAATTATCTTCAGCTCAATTATGAGTTCCATTGCCGTTCCAATTTTGGGGTTTAGGGATTTAGGGTGACAAATACTGCGATTCGCGAATGGAGCGCCAATGAAGACTGCAGCTCAGTCTGAAGACATTGTAGAATATGGCCGTACCTTGAAATGACAAAGTGTAATATTCCAAAAACCTATGAATGGAAGTTTGATATGATCGCCGTGCTAAATCTATGCCTCCAGGTTTATGTATAGAGACATTATGCTCGTTACATGTAAGCTTAGAAATAAGTCTAATTGTATATGTTTATACGTATATGAATATAAACATATCACTATAGCAGGCCGGTGCTACACGTGTACGCTGGTGACAAATTCTGCGATTCGCGAATAGAGCGCCAATGAAGCACGCAGCTCTTTCTGCAGACATTTCAGGTTATGGCCGTACGTTTGGAATGACTCTGCGCACAAAGTGCAATGTTTCGTGAACCAAAGAATGTGTGAATGAGAGTTTGAAACGATCGCCGTGCTACCTCTATGCCTCTAGGATTATGATATGATTCACTTTTTCTTGGTGGACTTCGTCCACCTTAGGCCTATAACAAGTAAGACGCTTCAAGACGAAACCGATGTGCACGTAGTATACTGCGTACGTACGTGTGGTAGCAACCTACCACATTTGCGCCCAACACTAGATGAATCGTCCTCCAGCACGACCCTAATACCTGCAACGTTGCAGGTACGTTAACGTGGTCAACTGAAATGCCATTCAACTGCATACAGGTCTATATATATCTCGAGCTCGAGGTAGAGCCCATTGTCAATCGGTTCAGCATGTACATCTTACTCCGGTGACCGGTACTATCATATTATGCAGAAAAAGGATTTGAACACCATTCAACCGGAGCTATCGTAGGAACGCACGATCCGGATGTTTTTATCGTCTTTGATTTCAAAAGTAATTGAACCCTCAAAAGTACTGCATAGCTATAGTGGTACGACGTCAGTCCGCGCGGGCACTTGTGAGGCAAGATTGTATTGCGGGTGACCGGTTCATCAGATTTGCAATCCGCAAGATGCGTCATGTTGCCGACAAGTAGTTACGAGACAAACGTTTGAATGTGCTACCTTCATGAATTCATGGACAGTGCACGAACGTGTTCATATGTCAAATGTAGCTTCATTGGTGTACTACATGTAGTACACACCACAAAGTACAATGCATCAATGACCTAAATCACTTTGGCGTTGTCTTCATCAAGCTTTGAAAAGGATGGGTCTTTGATCACTTGCTGTCGTCCTAGCAACGTTGCCACATAATTAACAAAGAGATAAAGCACTTAAAGCACTAGAGTAGCTAGATTGCAATCATTGCCAAAGCAGTGCTCTATGAATCCTATAAGCAACCTATATATATTAATATATTGCATGCTGCAAGAGATAAGGCTGTACGTTTTCATGAACAAGGTGCGGAGTCCTGGTACTCCAACTGACCATGGCAACTATCTAAGCTACGGCCATATAGCTATATAGGCACCAAATACTTGCACATTTGACATAGAACTCTACTTTGAAGTTTGCTATCATTTGCGTTGGTTGCACACTTCTTTTCATCAAACGGATCCGGAAGTGTCGGAAGATTCCGGAAGTGTCGGACTGGCCAGTGGTAGAAGATGATCATGACTTCAGCAACATTTCTGTATACAATACTGTTAGGTTGTCACATTTAGAAAATTGGCAAAAAGTATACAATTAGACTAGTAAGTGCACAAGTAACCACGCGATGTACATGGGCACGTGGAACTACATGTGCTCACCTTGTACTGTGAATGAGCATTGACTGACCAATGTGCAAATAACACACACAATAATATAACGGGAAGTCCACTGACAGCGATACCACCGCTGAACAGACTGCGCAACCATGTCGAATCAAACTTGTCCTACGTAGTCCACAGTCTTCAAGGTAAAATTGCAGCTGCATGGCACACTTTCGTAGATTAATTGCTGATACAAGCCTTTTTATAACGATATTTAAAAACCGATATTGGAACTTGACACCTATTGGCACCAATGAATACATATGAAATGTATATTTATTTAAATATGTCCATGCACACATCGACGGTTGTTCCCAAAATGACCTCATGCGAGTCACACATGTGTATATATACATGTACATCATACGACGCTGTTGTCAAAACTTAGTCGTCAAGGTCACCATATGCATTGAGTAAGATATCTGCCCTTGCCCTCCATCGGCTCTTCATGAATTTCGCTGATCAGCGAAAGCAAAACAGCTTTGCTGCGCGGTGTTGATCTTCACCAAGTTTGGTAAAGATCATAGTGCTACAGTATTACTAATAATGATAGTATCATGTATGGCATCATGTCGCATGAGATGATAGCAATCATTAGCCGAGCCGAGCCTAAGCTGAGCTTTTGCAATGTCTAAATATATGAATTGAGAATACAATTTGTGCAACTTGTAGTGATGTGAAGTCTTTTCGAAACTCTTTCTGAGGTTCGACACGAGCTAGCCTGGAAGATATAAGTACAAGTCAAAGCCAGCGGCCCACCGGGTAATCAACCATGAAGCTTGATTCAATTACTTAAGTTTTGCTCAAGACTTAGCTTAAGGGGAACCCTAAACTCCTGCTGAGCATGTTAACATGCTGCATTACACTCGTACTATGGCACTCGTATCATCTAATTAGATCGTATCATCAGCTACTGACACGCTTCCGACAGTCGCAATCATTATGACATGATATACAAACACCTGGCACCAATTAGCTTGCGAATGTCAGCAAGTCGTTTGGTATGCATAGAATGTCAAGCTCAATCAATGTCTCACTGATAATCCTTATGGCATAAGGTGAGCGTAAACTTTACTGATCGTTAGAAGCGGCAATCCAAACGGATAAACTGATCCTTTGTCTAGTAGACAAAGGATCAGGTAGTACCACCACCGGTGCACCGAGTCAGGTGTGTCGAATGCGAAGCTCTGAAATATTTGAAAGCTTACAGAAGAGCCTAGAGCCTCTTTCGTCTGATCAAGTGAATTAATTTCGCTAGACAACTTGTTTGAAAGCGGAGCTTACCAAGGAGTAAACTTTAATGATCACTTTCGACGGTGAAAGGCTGCTCTCTCGTCTATTGAACATAATCAATGAAGGCTCCTAATCCTGACGTCATTAACGGGATCGCGTGGACCATGGCGTTTCAATGATGACCAGCTGCCAGTGGCTGACGAACGTTTGGTGACTCACTTCACGAATTCGGAACAGTCGACACATATATGGCGCTTAGTATATAGCTGTACAGCTACATATTGATGACGCTTATACGTGTACCTTTATGCGTCATGCTTTCCTGATGACTCCAAAGTCCACAAGGACATTAAGTGGTTGGCGCGTGATGTGACGATCGTACGGTGCAGTACGACTTTGATATAAAGCTTATAAGCTTTATGTTTACATTACGTAATTACATATGTATATGTCTACATCAATATGTCTACATCGACTCGAGATCGCAACTGATGAGGACTTCTCACTTACTTGAAGTAGTAGAAGTGAAGTCTCAAGAACATATGTATGATGACAATTGCTTGCAAGCTATTAAATTAAAAGTGTATACACTCCGGAGTCTTTGCCCAAGTCTTTGCCCGGCATCACTGGTATTTGTCGTGAACATGCGCATGTATTCATGTATTCAGAAAATTTACATGTATTTAGGTAATGCTCAGAGGATATCAAAGTGGCTACAAGCTCATTATCATAATCTCATCAAATAAAACTTTACCATAACATCTTTCCATAAAACTTTATCGTTGTCATCATGGCATAAATACAGAACCGATGTGTCGACATGTCAGGAGCACAAATAGACTTTATTAATTTAGGCTGGCATCTCGATACCTATAGGTACTCAGTAGCTACTCAGTGAATTCATGATTCATGGAGAGCTTTCGATGATTGTGTGTGTGTGTGTGTGTGTGTGTGTGTGTGTGTGTGTGTGTGTGTGTGTGTGTGTGTGTGTGTGAGAGAGAGAGA
>JAULKR010073880.1:0-11083 GCA_032356305.1 Prasiola linearis | reverse complement strand
GGTCTTCAGGAGGCGGAGGATCAGCGCGAGGAACAGCAGCTCGGTCTTTCTCGTCTGACGACGCGCTGGAGGTCCTTCGCGGTCGACTCGTAGTCGAGGTTGCCCGCGAACGGCGGGTTGGCGAGGATCAGCGTGTAACGCTCGGCGTCGTCCTCGGGGGACTCGGCGAGCGAGTCCTTGTAGCGGATGTCGGGGTTCTCGATGCCGTGCAGCAGCATGTTCATGCTGCCGATCCTGAGCATCGTCGAGTCGAAGTCGAAGCCGTGGAAGGTGCCCGAGGCGAAGCGGCGGCGGGCGGCGGCGTCCTTGTAGATCGCGTCCGCGTGGTGCTCGTTCAGGTGGGCGGAGGCGGCGACGAGGAAGCCCGCGGTGCCGCAGGCGGGGTCGCAGATGACGTCCGACGGGGTCGGCGCGGTCATGTCGACCATCAGCTCGATGATGTGGCGCGGGGTGCGGAACTGCCCGTTCTGCCCGGCGCTCGCGATCTTGCCGAGCATGTACTCGTACAGGTCGCCCTTGGTGTCGCTCGTCGTCATGTCGATCGTGTCGAGCTGGTCGACGACGTTGCCGAGCACGCGCGGGGAGGGCATGACGAACAGGGCGTCCCGCATGTGGTGCGAGTAGGTGGAGTCCTCGGCGTCGTCGTCCTTTCGCCCGACCGTCTTGATGAACGGGAAGACCTCGTCGCGGACGGTCTCGAACATCTGCTCGGGCGCGAGCTCCTTGAAGCGCGACCAGCGAAGGTGCTGCTGATCGCCCGTGAAGACGGGCGACTCGATCGGCTTGCCGAGGCGGTTGGCCTTGCTCTCGGCGAGGGTGTGCAGCTCGTCGAGGCGCTTGACGAACAGCAGGTAGGTCAGCTGCTCGATGACGGTCAGCGGGTTCGAGATGCCGCCGGACCACATCGTGTCCCAGATGCGGTCGACCTTGGACTTCAGTTCGCCGGTGATCATGCGAAATCCCGTTCCTTCGACGACAGGCGTTGTCGGATCGGAACGACAGCGTCTTTATCCTTGCATGAGCGGCCGACGTTCGTGGAGCGGCTCCACGTCCGCCGCGCGGACCGGGCCGTGTCGAGCCTCGGAGAGATCGGGAGACGCATCACCTTGTTCGTTTTCGCATGAAGACGGGAGACTGCCAGATCCGGGTACGTCTGTGACGCGTTTCGCACCGTCCGACAGAGTCCGGAGGCGGGCGAGCCTGTCGCTGCAGACGCCTCGGTTGAGAGTTTCCTCCGAGCGGTGTCGCCCCGCGACCCGACGGCCCCTCACTTCGCTCGGCACGATCAACCGATGGCGTCGAGGCAGAACACGGCTGGCGTGACGATACGAGCGCGTCCGATGTGTCGCCGTTTCAGGAGGCCGGCACGGTGATCTCCCGTCACGACGTAGTCGGCGTCGGCCGCCAGTGCCATCGCGAGCAGGAAGTCGTCGAACGGATCGTCGCTCCGGAGCTCGGCGGGAAGCGTCGGAAGGGGGTCGAGTACCAGGCTGCGCTGGAGGTTGTTCACCATTTCGCCGACGCGGTGCGGCTGCAGCACCTTCCTGAACTTCGGGTAGCGGCTCGCCCGCCGCAGCTCGTCCAGCTGGGTCTCCGACGTGATGAGATCGAAGCGGGCGCGGCGCCATGCACGGTAGATCGCGTCGGGTGCGCCGTGCGGCGAGATCAGTGCGCTCAGCAAGATGTTGGTGTCGAGAATGACGCGCATCAGCGCTCGTGCGAGCGGGCCCACTCCAGCGCTTCGGCGACGATCGTGGAAAGCTCGGACTCGCCGACATCGACGTTCGCCGCCTTGGCCTGCTCGGCCGAGAGCTCGAGGATGTGCGCCCGCACGGCCTCTTCGATGAAGCGTGAGAGATCACCCTTGCGCCCACCGCCCTGGCCGGCGAGGTACATCCGCACGGAGCGATCGGTGTCGGGTGAAACGACGACGTTCCAGCGGACGGAGCTCATGATCGGGGCCCGGTTTCGATGTGTGTTTGTGTGTATATGCGGGTTTCGGGGCGAGTGCAAGAGATCGACCGGAGAGGTTACGGAAGTTGCGAATGACAAGGCGAAGTGGCGGCGGCTCGAGGCGGTGGGCTCGGCGGACAGGGAGTCGGCAGCAGGCGAACGTCGAGCGGGCGATGGCGGACAGGCTTGCGCACCGAAGGGGACTACGTCGACGCGACCGAGGGTTTCGCCGCCGTGTCCGAGGACATGGGCAGTGATCCCGAGCGCGTCATGCGCATGCTCGGCCCGGACGGCAACCCGCCCGTCGTCAACTTGGCCGGAGTTACTCGCGAGCTTGCAACGACGCACGGGCGTGACGCTCGACGTGACCGCCGACGTGGCCGCGTAGGCCCGTCCAGTGCCGTCGATCGGGGGTACAGACGGGGGTGCGGATGCAAAGAGTGGTTGTAAGATACGATTAGAATCAACGACTTGACTTGCATTTCGTGTGGACCCCATCTCCACCAACAACAGGTTCGGACCCGTTCCAGAGGGTTCGGATCATGATGGCAAGATCGACGCAAGGCCCTGTTTCGGCAGGGCCTTCGTTGTTTCTGAGATACGGATTCGTTCACACTCGTTCGGGTCGGTTCGCTCGAGTGCTCCCGAGCGAGGGGACCAACTGGTGGGCCAGCCTCTGGGACTTGTGGGCCAGGCCGCAACGAGCGTCTTGGCCATGCCACTGACCGCCGCCATCGTGGCGCTGACGGTGTGAGCGCGGAATCTGGGCACGCCGGCGGACCGGATATGAGATCCCTTCCCGCACACGTCAGGCGACGGAGCCGATGCCATACTGAGGGTCGCCAGGTTCGCCCGCGCGCCGGCGCCGGAGACCTGTCCATGAACGCGATGATCACCCTTCCGACTCCCGTACCGCGTCGAGCGCGAAGAGGACGTATGGGTGGCATGGGTGGCATCCTGCGACGCACTCGACGTGGTGTCCCAAGGCGACGACCGCGAGGGTGCCGGGCGGATGCTGGCCGAGGCGCCGCAGCTTTTCCTCGAGGGCTGCTTCGAGAGCGGTACGCTCGACGACGTGCTCCGCGAGTCGGGATTCGAGGCGGCGGGCGACGACAGCACGATCGCCGACGATGACGGCGAGGAGTACCTCGACGTACTACTGCCCCTGCTTGTCTCCGGCGACGGCGCCCGGCGGCACGCGGACTGACGCGACCCCGCTCGTGGCACGGCTGCCGCGACCGAGCGCGAACGTTGCCGCCGTGACGATTCACGGGATCGCACCGCACGGAAGCGCTACGACCTGGAAGGGCTTCACGCTGATCGCTGCACCGCTGTGGAGCGCCGACCGACCCCATGAGGCAAGGCGCCCGCTACATCCCCGGCATGCGCATCGAGCTGCGCGACGCCAAGTGGCGCATCGATCGTGTGGACATGCCGAGCCACGGCGGCCAGCGCCTCGAATGCACTGGCCAGAGCGAGCTCGTGCGCGGGCGCACCGACACCTTCTTGACCGATCTCTAGAGCGGCACACGCATCCTCTCCCCGGAGACCACGGCGCTGGTCGACGACCTGTCGAACCAGACGTGGCCGCGCGCTGGCTCGTCCGTCAACCGTGGACCGACGGGTACCGCCGGACCGTCCAGCAGCGGCTAGACCCGAATCCGTTGCCTTGGCCCGGCGCCCGCCCGGTCCGCGAGACCACCGCCCCGGACGTGCTCGAGCCCCTGCGGCTCGTCGAAGAGCGGGGCGTGCACGAGAGCGCCCACCGTTGCCGCACGATCGTCGGGCAGGACTTCGCCTGCACGGTCGCCGAAGGGCTCGTGACCGCCAACTCCGCCCGCGATCTCGCGCCCGCTTTTGATAAACGTGATCTCGTCAACGGATCGCGGACGCGCTCCACCGCGTTGACACCCTCGTCATGTGTCGAGTAGTGTGCTAAAAAATTACGCAATCGAAAGGTTCGTCGAGTTGCTGCGCTTCGCGAGTGCTCGGATGCTACTTGCCGCGTCAGCAGGCCGAATGAATCAGGGCCGATTGGACGGTAGCTCTCGAGTAGCACCCCGATGACCCGTAATCAAGATCGCGATGCTGTGCCTTTCGCGCCCCGTGACATGATTTCGAGGACGTGGAGATAACAAGAATGGATGCACGTCAAACCGATCGCGCAAAGGCCTTGTCAAGGCGTGGCAGGAGTGCAGCTCTGACTCCTCTGCTCGCATCGGCTTTTGTTCTTCCAGTGTCGCTTCACGCCGCCCAGTCGCCGGGAATAGACAGCATATGCTCGCGATTGCTTTTCAACGGAGAAGGTGACGAATTCGGCTTCGGCTTCGACACGCAGGCGTTCGTCGCGGAGGCTGATGGCCGCGACAGAGTTCAAGTCTCCTCACTGACTGAATCCAGAACGATAGCCAACGATATTTTCGAATCGGAGTGGATGTCGGACGGCAGGATAGTATTGAACGAAATTTACGGCAGGAATGGAAAGAACTATAGAATCGTCGACGCCGATGGCTTCGGACGACGGGTGATAACTACGAACAGAGGTCTGGTGCCGGCTCCCAACGCCAGGAAGCTGGCTGCAGCTGGCGATGGCCATAACGGGATAGAAGTATATCGACCAAATGGAAATATCATCGGTTCCCGGCCGGGCGGTGAAAGTTACGATCTTGGCTGGGCATCTACCAGCAATGCCCTGGCATGGGTGGAAATCGATTTCGTGTCTCGGTCCAGGACCTTGATCGTGGCGGACGGCCTGGTCCGAAACGCGGTGGAGATGGGCGAGGTGGGATTCAACCGAGCAGGCTCTTCGGCGTCCGCGTTTCAGTGGTCGCCCGACGGCGCCGCGATCGTCTGGTCCGATGGCTCTTCGATCTCGACAGCCAGTGCCGATGGCTCGAACCTGCGCGTGTTGTCGGCAAGCTCCGGGCAATCGCCAAGCTGGTCACCCGATGGGCGGAGAATCGCGTGGGATGACGGCTCGTCCATCGTGGTAGCCGACGCTGACGGCACCAATGCCTCGGCAGTGACGACCACATCGGGCCAGCCGTTCTGGTCGTCCGACAACATCCATATCGCCTGGTTCGACGGACAAGAGCTCAAGATCACCAACCTCGACAATGGCAGTGTCACCGTGGTTTCCACCGCGGGCGACGACTCGGATCAATTCGGCTTTTCTCCCGACCCGTCTTTCGGTTTTTCCCACGACGGGACTCGCTTTGCATGGACCACCGCCAACAAGATCTGGGTTTCGAATTCGGATGGCACTGACCCGACGCTATCCTGGACGGATGAGTTTGAAGAACTGGATAATCTGAGCGGGCCGCTCTGGTCGCCCGACTCCACCGTATTCGCCGTCTCCTCGGAGTCCGATATCGTCGTGACGAACGCCGATGGCTCGGCCAGCGAACAGATCTTCGGACCGGACTCGATCTTCGAAGTGAATGTCCAAGGCTGGTCGCCCTGCATTTTCACGCCGTTGGAACCGAGCCCTGACAACGATGATTTCGCGAACGCGGAGTTCTTGTTCGATGCGAACGCAGCGCTCGCATCGGGATCGACGTTCACGACAAATGGAAGCACCGAAGAAGCAACCGGCGAAGCGGGCGAGCCCGCGCACCTGCAGGGCAACTTTGGACAACGGCTGAGACCGTCCGTTTCCATTTGGTACAGCTGGACCAGCGAAACGGACCAGGTGGTTGAAGTGGACACTGTCGGCAGTGAAGGGGGCACCGTTCTGGTGGCCTACACCGGCACGAGCCTGCGTGAGCTGGAAGTGGTCGCGAAGTCGGATGGCAGAACGTCGGATCTCGCTCGCGTGAGATTCACGGCCCGAGACGGGGAGACCTACCATTTCGCCGTGGATGGCTTCGGCCAGAACCCCGAAGGGGGCGTGCAGCTGAATCTCAGGCAACCCGCGGTCGATCTTTCCGAATGCACCATCACCGGAACGGACGGGCCCGATGTCCTGAACGGGACCGCCGGAGCCGATGTGATCTGTGCTCTGGGAGGAGCGGACGAGATATACGCTTCGGGTGGTTCGGACACGATCTTTGCCGGCGACGGAAACGATTTCGTGAGCGCCGGTGGCGGGAACGACACGGTGTTCGGCGGAAATGGCAAGGACATACTGATCGGCGGTTCCGGTCAGGACCTGATCGTCGGCGGCAACCGGGCCGACTTGGCGTTCGGCGGCAGGGGTGACGATACCGTTCTCGGCGGATCTGGCGCTGACTTGCTGTTGGGCGCCACCGGAGACGACAGGCTCTTCGGCGGGACGGGCGCAGATCGATTGTTCGGCGGCGGCGGCGGCGACCTCATGGACGGTGGCCCGTATATCGACACCTGCGTGACGTTTTCCGGAGGCGACACCTTGGTCAACTGCGAGTGAACGGGCGCCCTCGTCAGATCATCATGAATCAGAGCTGACTCACGAGTCGCGGCCGATGCGCCCCGTGTGAGTCCGGCGCCGGAGCCACACTCGCAAGGACTACGGTTTCGGTGTCAGACAGCCCGACCAGCTCGAAGCAGCCATCCGAGACGCTCGCCTCGTCGCGACCGGTATGCCGCAGGGAGAGCCGAGACAGGCTGCCGACGGAGGCGGCGATGGAATGCACGTCAGTAGTGAAGAGTGCGCAGCCGACGCTTTCACCGCCGCGCTCCGACGGATCGGGGACGCGAAAAGGGAGCCGTGCGCGGCAGATCGATGTTCCGCGACCCGCCGCTGCCTCTGATCGGTACCGCGGGACAGTGCGTATCGGCTGCGGGCATCACACGGAGAATCGTCGTGCAGTACGCCAGGCGGCCGCGCCGCGCGTCACGCTCCGAGGCCACGGGCGATTGCCACCCGGGCGGCAACGGGCGCTTCTTCCTGTACGCCTCCTGCGCGTTGTTCGCCGTCGTGTTGATCGGGTTCGCGCCGACCTTCTACCTGCGGAAGCTGTTCGACACGCCCTCGTATCCGCTCTACGTGTTCGTGCACGGCGTGCTGCTCAGCATCTGGTTCGCGTGGTTCTGCCTGCAGACGACGATGGTCGCCTCCGGGCGGGTCGGCTGGCACAGGCGGCTCGGTGTGCTCGGTGTCGTGTTGAGCGTGCCGGTCGCGCTGTCCGGGGCGGGGGTGGCGTTCGGCTACGGACCTCGTCTGCTCGACTCGTACGGCAGCGAGGAGACCGATGCGACGCGCGTCGCCATGGTCGTCTGGGGAAATCTCGGCATGCTGGTCGCGTTCGCGATCTTCGTCGCCGTCGCCGTGGCGAAACGACACCGCACCGATGTGCACCGTCGTCTCATGTACCTGGCATCCGTCAGCTTGCTGCCGCCGGCGTTGGCGCGGATCGCGCGCAACCCGTTTCACGAATTGCCTGAGCCACTCATCGTCGGTGGTGGTCTGGCCATCTCCCTGCTGTCGCTGGCGGCGTTCGATTACGTTCGACTCCGTCGCCTTCACCCTGCGACCATGACCGGTGGCGGTGCACTCGGCGTATCGCTGTTCCTGTTCCTCGCCATCGGCATGACCGAGACGGGTCGAAAGTTCGCGTTCGTGCTCGCATGAGCGAGGAAAGCCAGCCTTGAAGCGGCTAGTGACGACGTGAAAGCGATGGTGCCCGTGTGGGTAATCGTTCCGGTACGAACTCGATTCGCGTTCCGGATCGGTCGGAACAGCGGGGTTTGCGTCTTTTCCACTCGTTTCAAGTGTCGGTCGGATCATTTTGCACGTTGTCCCTCATTACCGGGACGCCGAGAGGGCGCCGATGCTAGCGTCGGGTCCTTAATTCGTGCCCCGACCTGACAGGACTGACCATGCAAAAGACGGCGATCGCGTCATGTTGTTCGACCACACAAAGTGCCGCCGTGCGTGTCGGCACGCTTCTGCTCGGGGGGGCCGGGCTCCTGCTCTTCGCGCCGACCGGCGACGCACAGACGAACGAGAACGCCGACGAGTCGCTCGTCGAGCGCGGGGCTTACCTCGCACTGGCGGCGGACTGCGCCGGCTGCCACTCGGCCGAGGGCGGTGATCCGTTCGCGGGCGGTCGATCGATCGAGAGTCCGCTCGGCACGCTGTACACGCAGAACATCACGCCCGATCCGGAACACGGCATCGGTAACTGGACGAAGGAGGATTTCAAGCGGGCGCTTCGTCTCGGCATCAACGACGAGGGCGATTACATCTATCCCGCGATGCCCTATGTCAGTTACACGAAGATCACGGACGAGGACATCGATGCGCTCTGGGCATGGCAGCGGAGCCTCGAGCCGTTCGACAACGAACCGCCCGAACACGAGATGAGCTTTCCGGCCAACATCCGGGAGGGTCTGGCTGTCTGGCAGACGATCGAGTTCGATGCCGGACGTTTCGAACCCGTCGACGGGCGTGACGAGGAGTACAACCGTGGTGCCTACCTGGTGGAGGCGCTCGGGCATTGTTCCTCCTGCCACACGCCGCGCAACGCGCTGTTCGCTCAGGACGAAGACCGCCGCTACACGGGTGCCGAGATCCACGGCTGGTACGCACCGGCGATCGGACCGGGCGCCATGTCCGCGATCGGTGACTGGAGTGTCGACGAGCTCGCCAACTTTCTCTACACCGGCGAAACCTCGGACAACCAGAAAGCGGCCGGCATGATGGCGAGAGTGGTGCATGAGAGCCTCTCGCAGATGGAGGAGTCGGACGTGCATGCGATAGCGCGCTATCTCAAGGAGATGCCGGCTGCCCCGGAGCAGCCCGAGGTCGAACCGGTGGCCGGGCTGTCACAGGAAGATCGGGAGGCCGGGCAGGCAATCTACGCGGGCAATTGTCTCGGTTGCCACCAGTCGGACGGACTCGGCATCGATCAGGGCGTACCTTCGCTCGTCGGAGCCAACTCGGTTGTCGGTCGCGAGCCCAACACGTTGATCATGATCATGCTCGAAGGGCATCAGGTCGACGACACCTGGGCGGCGATGCCTTCCTTCGCCAACGATCTCTCGAGCCGTGACCTCGCCCTCGTGTCCAACTACGTGCGCACCGCTTGGGGCAACGACGGCACGCCGGACGTGACCTTCGAGAAGGTCAACGAACTGCGCGAGCTGGCCGAGATACCGCCGGGCGCGGAGCGGAGAGCGGTCAACTGCCCCGTTCTTTCCGGGGATGTCCTGGAGCCGGCACTCGAGGTGACGGGCGAGCAGTTCGAGGCGGCTCGAAACGACACGGCACTGGTGGCCGACCTGGTCGAGGACTATCGCGCCGAGCGAGCCGACAGCCCGCTGCCGGAAGTGGTCAATGCGCTTTCCTCGGCCTACTGCCGGTATGTGGTGGAAAGCGAGACGGATCTCAGCGAGATCGAGCAGCAGACCCGCATAGCGGCATTCGCCGGGAAGGTCGCCGTGGCGGGCGGCAGCGAGCAGTAGCGGCTCGCTTCCGTCACGCCGACGCGGCTCGTCTCACGCGGCCCATCCTGCCGGCTTTCGGCAGGATGGGCATCGGTATCAATCGATCCGGTCGAACGTGGCGCGTAGTCCACCCGGTCCTTCGTTCGACGTCACGACGCTCTCGTGCGGATGGTCGCCGGGCACAGGCCACGCAGGAGGCTCGTCGTCGGAGACGACGCGATCGCGGCCGGCACGCTTGGCTGCATAGAGATGGTCGTCGGCGCGTCGTATCCATGTCGTCTGACCGTCGTCCACGCGCAGAATGGCGACCCCCACGCTCGCGGTCACGGTGTGGTGTCGGAGGATGCGGGCCCGGGAGATGTCCTCTCTCACCTGCTCGGCGTGCAACGTCGCCGAGCGAGCATCGGTGTCGTCGAGCGCGATCAGGAATTCCTCGCCGCCGAGTCGGAACACGGCGTCTCGAGGGCGGGCGGTCGAGCCGAGCAGTCGTGCAACCTCGCACAGGACGAGGTCGCCGCTCTCGTGCCCGAAGCGGTCGTTGATGGTCTTGAAGTGATCGAGATCGATCGCGAGCAACGCTGCGTCGGGGTTCGTGCGACGCGCGGCGATCGACGCCTCGAGTCGCGCCGTCAGCGAACTCCGGTTGAGGAGGCCGGTCAGCGGATCGTGCTCGATCTGATAGCGCAGACGTTGACGCATCGCGTCGATCTCGCGCAGCAGGATACCGGCGAAGGCGCTGACCGCCGTGAGGGTGGCCGAGATTCGTGCGGCCAGGGCGGGTTCCAGCATCTGCCAGGTCATCGGCAGGGCGAGCGCCAAGATGATGACGTTGGCGGTGATCGCCCGTCGCAAGTCGAGCATGCAATAGACGCCGAGCACCGCCGGAAAGCACCAGAACGCCGCCACCAGCGCGTTCTCGCGAAAGACCTGGGTCATGAAGATCATGCCGCCCGGCACCAGCACGAAGAGCGTCAGTCGCTCGTGGTCCAGGCCGCGGAACACCAGTACCGCGTTGAGCGCGAGCATCAGCACGATGGCGCCGGTTCCCGCCGCGATGAAATAGAGCTCCTGCGCCAGGCTCAGCAGCGTGAAGGGCAACAGCAAAGCGAGCGCCGCCAGCGCCACTCCCATGGTCGCCCGGGATCGGAAATCGCCCTGATGATCGCGTGCCGAAACCCTGCCGCCCACCGTCGGTGCCTCCTCGCAGCCGCCAGCGATCGTCACTCGATCGCTTCGGTCCGTCCGACGTCACGCGTCGTTCGTGATGCCGGTCTGTCCGGTCAGTCCTGCGCGTTGCAGAAAGCGAGCCAGGGAGCCGTCCGGCCGCAAGTCGCCCGGCTGTGCACGCGGTCACCCGCCATAGGGGCGAGCGATCGCCCGATCCGTCACTCGAACCTCCCTCCCGTCGGCGGGGAATCGAGCCGGCGGAGGCGGGGTGGAGCATCCCGTCGATCACCTCGGTCGGCTCGACGGCCCGACGCCGGCGTCGGCGAAAGCCTGCCCTGACGCCGGCGTCTCACGTCGGTATCATCGCGCCGTCGCCCCGCGACTCCCGGGGGGCCATCCGACGTCGAGTTCCCGCATGTTCTGTCTGACCGGCGCGAGCGCGCTATCGGATTTCCGTCGCGAGCGACTGCTCGACGGACTGCGGGCGGGAGCCGGCGGGCACGTGTCGACGCTCGAGGCGTGCTACCGCTACTACCTCGATGCCGACTCCACATCACTGGAGGAGACGGCCCGCACCCGCCTGTGCACGCTGCTC
>JAULKR010073769.1:0-11083 GCA_032356305.1 Prasiola linearis | reverse complement strand
CACACACACACACACACACACACACACACACACACACACACACACACACACACACACACACACACACACAGTATTGTGTGAAAGGTCGATGTATTGTTTGCGAATTGAATTTTTGACATCTGCTTATATATCGGTCTTTCATAGGTTGATGCGGTCAGAGATCTGTGTCAGATCTGCACCTGGCTATTTTTGGTCAATCGCAGGTAAAATATCGACATCTGTCCGTTTGCCCGTCTATTTGCGAGGTGGTGGGGGATTTCATCCACCAGCTGACCTTTCGAAGCCCGTGATATTCGTGGGGCCTGGCACAGGCGTTGCCCCCTTCAGGCAAGGCTTCAGCGATTGCAATGTGCCAGTATAGAGTTTACGGAACATATTATAAGACATCCATCAACTGTCAGGAGTGCTTTCTCACGTCAGAAGTCCTTCTGTGCTGCAATCTCGTCAGCAAGCATGCCATGTGTGCGTACTTGTGTTCAGGGGCTTCCTGCAGCATCGGCGCCAGCAGCTGCGAGAGTTCAAGGGCACACGCGGTGCTGCTTGGCTCTTCTTCGGTTGTCGTGCACCAACTGAGGATGCTCTGTTCGCCGAGGACTGGCAATCCTTCAAAGCCGACGACACACTGCAGCACTTGCACGTCGCATACTCCCGCACTCAGGTCTTCCACACTACACCTTCTCCCGTCAGGCTACCCCTTTCATGTCAAATTTCCTCGACACGCTGTATGTGTTTGGGTTCAGGGTTAAGCCTAAACCCTGATGCGAGGTGTCATCTCTGGTGCCTGCCTGTCTCGAGTGCCCTACTGCTGCCTCTGCAATTTTGAAGAACATTGCCTTATTGAGGCTGTACTTGTTGCCACGCTCATTCGTCGTCTTGTTCCAAATGAAAGAGCCACTGCTCGTGATGGTGACTCATAGCTGCTTGCTTCCCGACACCACATAGCTCAATCCGTTGTCACAGGCAGAAAAGGTGTACGTACAGCATCTGATGGCTCAGCAGGGGGCGGAGGTATTCCTTGCGTTGTCAGATGCGTCCGACGGCGGTGGCGGCAGCATCTTTGTTTGCGGTGACGGAGCCCAAATGGTTCAGGGAGTGCATGCGGCATTGTTGGACATCTTCAGCCGACACGGCAGCATGACTGAACAAGAAGCTGCAGCGCAGTTGGCGACGATGGCAACTTCACAACGCTACGTGAAGGATGTTTGGTCATAATTACGTCGACCAGTCTATGAAAAAAGGCTTCCGTAAGTGAATTCGTTTGTTCTTTATCTTTCTTACTATAAACGTATTTCGAAAGCTTTGTTAGCATTTGATGGACGGGAGTTCCTGCTATAATGATACTTGGTTTCAAATTACGTTAGCCGTAGGTATGTGCTGAAGGTTATTTTTTATATAGATTTGCTGCATTCATTATAGGCTGCTGATATTCTCAAGATGGTGCTGTACTCTTTGTGGAACTTTAGGATGACTCAGGCTAAGTTTATCTTATAAGAAGAGTTGTCAATCTTTTCCACGGCTGTCGTTACTTACTTTAGAGTCGGTCAAAACCAAAATAAAATGCGAGCAAATAAAATTAAATAGTCGTCCGACAAGACACTCTGTTGGACCCTCAAGGTTGGAATCTCCAGTTGAAGGTGCCATTGCAGTTTCATAATTCTTGATGTTGATGCGAAACAGCAGAAGTGAATTTAGACAATAATGATTATGATACACACTTCGTCATCGCGAGTTTCAAAAATGATCCTTGTGGCCAGTTTGATGTCACAGCATTTGCTAAAGCCCTCAGAAAGTAATTGCTTTCATTTGCAATTTTGAAAATGAGATTGTGCAAATATATAGCCTCTAAGTTCATGCCAAGGCGATAATTTGTATAGACGGTGCACCAACACACTTGAAGCCACGCATGACTACCTCCTTCAGCTTTAAGCATTTGGATGCCCTCATGATTTCATGATTCATGAAGCACGCTTGATCTGGCAAGTACTTAGTACAGCAGATTTCGTTTAAGAGGCTAGAAGGCAACTGTCAAAAAGCTGGTCAAACCATTGAGGTATAACGATGAGCAAAAATAATTCACAAGACAACACATACATTTAGCTTAGTACTCTCTCAACCTTCGCAAACCTAAAGTAAAGTTCAAATCTCTGGCTGAGTTTGACGACTTACATCCGCTGGACATTGGAACTATTGGAGATACCATCTGGCAGCAACGGAATCTGAGATGCGGCAGGCTGCATCTGCTCATAGGTCACTTCGCGCCCACCTGCAAGCACCAGCTTACAGCCCTGTGATGTTGCTGCAAAGGGACATTCATTCATTAACAAATCACGTGCTGAGCTTCCAAGCATGCAATTTCGTCAGTCTTCACAAGGTACAGGCTTGGCAAGCTCCTGATACTCCAGCAGCTGTTGTCAATGCAGTTTGTCAGCACAGCTAGACGGTACAGCGAAGACAGACAAGCGTCATGAAATTCCTACAAAACTTCAACACGGAGGTCGTCTGCCAAGAAGCTGTTGTCGATTGAACGATAGAATGCTCCTGAGACGGACCTCGATCAGTGGCCACCGTTTGACCGTCCCCCACCTCCGAAGACCAACCCTGCAGCAGGCCGCCTAGACTCTGACTCAGCGCAGCGTTCGGCGCAAGTCAAAACGGTCGCATGTTGGATGCTGATGGCATAGTGGGTATTGCTCGATTAACTAGCCGTACATGCAGCAATTTAAAACTGCCAATGAATGGCAATGGCAATTGCATTTGCAGTTGCAATGATCCACCCTTGCAAATGTCATTAAGTTGGATAAAGGATCGTACTGCTGGAAAGAAACAATTTAACCGGCTCTACAAAGGAGCACCTGTTGATGTGTGCTAGAGGAGTGTTGTTGCTGCACTGGAGGCTGCATGAATCCGGACACTTCGCAGCTCTCGGTACTTTCAGACACCTGCTCACACATTATTCAGTTGTGAGCGCACATGAGTCATGCAGTAAGCAACAAGGTTGCGTTACATCGGTATGTCTGATGGAGAGAAACACCACCGTACCTTTGAGGAAAATGTCTGGCTGAACGTGCGTGAACCGCGATTCTCTGTTTGGGGTCTCACGGAATGGGGTGCTTGAAAGCCAAAGCCATGGAGTTGGGATGAGGGACTCGAGGAAATCTGTGCATCTCTGATATGACGCAATTCAATCATGTGTGTACAGCTAAGGAACACACATACACACACACACACACACACACACACACACACACACACACACACACACACACACACACACACACACACACACACGCATACGCACATGTCTCGAAAGCACTTGGTCAATGAAGCATAATATACTGTCAGAATTTTCAGGGATACTGCAGCATTGCGCCTTATTGTGCAGTTGCTGCAAGATATGAGCGCTACCTGCATCGGATCCATCGGCTGCATCGGCTGCAGTGGTGAAATTGCAGGTTTGGCAGGAGTGCCTTGTGAGACTGCACCAACAGGGAAACTGGATTCTGGCTTTTCGGCAGCTCTGTTTCGTAAAGCATCACTGCTTGGAAAGTTGTCGGCCGGCGAGCTGATTGACGTCGCATTGGTACTTTTGTACTCTGGGCCGGGTGAGCTGAATGGGAAGGATTCTTTTGGCCTGGCGCTGTGATATGATGGTTGCTGTGGTGACGATTTCGCTGACGTATCGGGAGCAGTCACTGCATCTGATGCTGACTGAGGGTGCAACGCGGTGTGGTCAACCATATCATGCATTTGCACTTGTGCGATTTCGGGCTGGCTTTGCTGCACATATGCTCGAATGCAGTACACGAGCGCCGTGAACAGCGCGAGGGAAACCCAGCTTGTATGCTCATAGTATAAAAAGACGAAAGCAGCCAACAGTAATGCAAGCAGAACGACACTCGACTTCGGAGAGCTTTGTGCGTGCTCGACCATGACGCGACTGGACTTCAAAACAGGCAAAGAATTCCTTGGGGGAGCGCGTAACTGTAGCGACCCGCAAATTCTAGCTGTGTTGATCACTGCTCAGCAGCTTCCTTCAGCTACCAACCGTTTGCAATTACAGTTGGCACAATCCAAGAAATATTCCTAGCAATTTACCCAACAATGTTTCTGCAATAAATATGACCCTCAGAACCCTTCATATTCTTTCAGGCACAACGTAAGTTATCATGCAATTGGCGCTTTCCTGCCGTTGCGGTCATACTACTTTCCATAATGCTCAACAATGTAACGCCGAATATGTTACGTAACTCCTTGAATAGTCATCGTCAACCATGCCGTGACCATTATAATTACCATTGGCCGACTGTTGGATCAAACACTGCGGTCGCCTCAGAGATTTTGGCAAGGCCTTTGGATGAGGATAGAAAGTTTGTAAGCTTTTGTAAAGTTTACCGGTCAATCATGTCGACAGATCTGTCTAGACGTCCGACGTCGTCTGCATGTCGACGTCGTCGACCAGCAATTTTGGGTTCGATGTCAGCTACTTCCAGCTTTAAAGTAGCTTCGTTTCACATTCGTGTGACATTTTGGGTTTTACACTAATCATACCAGAACTCCTTTTCAACAGCCATAGCTCGACTGTAGGGTCAAATTTGCAAAGCATGTATGCACGTGCGATCATTACTAATGTTACTACGAGCTCGAGCCTCATTGAACAACCAGTGAACGAGGCACCACCCAGTGAACGAGGGACCCTCTAAACAGACTGCATAACATGTTGGTCACAAAGAAATGAGGATAAAGGGAGGGGGGGGGGGGGGGGGGGGGATTTAATTGCAATTGGCTCTATACAAGAAATCGACTGAGTCATAGAGAGAAGACATAGGGAACATAAAGTTCATCTTCAGATCAGCGCACAAGGCCTGTAGCGCACAATACGGAATTATCGGAGACCATTGCCACCTTCAAGGCAAGGTAGGTTACCCAAAATAATCGAGCGTTCACAAGAATGGGTCGGTAACCATTCCTTCAAGGTCCGAGTCGCTGAAGTACTTTCCTTCATGAGATGTATTGCCTTAGCCCAACAAAACAATGCCACGAATAAAATATTTGTGGCTGATGTTGGATCGGCCCAATTGCGAGGCATGGCCATCGAATTACACAAGTCATTGACAATATCGTCCGGTTTCCTTGTAGTATCTCGTCAAAGGGACTTCTGTCGTGAGGGATCCATATCCGAATTCGGCAATATTTGACTGATCCAGCTCTCCCAGAAGTGTGCTCAGAATTGTGCTTTTGAAGGTAAATTTACCATACGTACGTATGTATACACAGCGGCCAGAAGCAGAAGCAATGCACAATGCATCCCTATATGCAATATATACTTAGTCTGCAGAGCAACATATATTCATCACCTGATCGGAAGCTTGGTATGAGATAAGTAGCCTGCCCAGTTCCCACATCAACCATAGAATGAGTCGCAATGTTCACGCATTTATATGTCTCCCACTCTTACAACCTTGAGTGAAAACTTTGTTCCCATTGAAATCAAGGTCGACGACCAGCGCCAGCCAAATGGTTTAGCACATCCATTTGAGCCAAGGTGCTTCTGCTGGCCCCGATGGGCGTCTGCTTTGGCCCATGGGGCTCAGAAGTGGGCGACCAATTGTGGGTTAACGGTAAAGGATTTCCCGGCAAAGGGGGTGACACATGTGTGTACAATGGGGTGTCGCATCCCGGGTCCTAGAGGGGATTGGATGAAAACCGTCATGACATATGCTCAAATGGATGATGTGAAAGATGTCAAGACTACGTGCAGTTCGCACGTACGGTGTACCGTGCAGGCAGCAAACAAACGCAGAGACTAGTACTATACTTGTCGATAGAAATGATTAGGGTACCTAATTAGCGGACATCCACGAACAAGCCGAACAGGATGGAGTCCACCTCATAATGCAGCCCTCGTCGCAAAGAAAATACATTCACCGTGCTGCGCATGTGTGAGAAACGCCTTTAACACTAGGCATACATCTGCAGAATGGCCGAAATGTCACACAATAGCTGACATAGCATGACAATGTGGTCAATATGGTGTACCAGGTAGAGTACTATTAAAGTACGGCATAGCATGCTAGCATGGTTGTAGCCTACAGAGGTTGTCTTTGTACGGTCAATTGAATACTGGGTGCTGGCCTTCCAGGTCTATACTAAAATGTGTCAAAGAAGAGTTCTGTCAGCGTGATACAAAATCTTTGCACCCCTCACTTACGCCAAATTGAATTGGCAAATTGCCCGAGTGTACACGTGTTGACAGGCTGTAAATGCTGAACGGAAATTTCGCTGGCGTCGCGTGCACATTTTCAGTAGGGTACTTGTGTCTAAAAGTAGATGGATGCGTATAACTAAAGCGCATCCTCTGCAAAAACAGAGAGACTGGCTGTCCACCGGCACTCGCCCGTGAAAGCTTGTCAGGCCGTTAGTGATCTCTTCGAGCCTTGCAATGGACTTCAAGGGCCAGCAACTGGCAGAACGCTTGATCATGTCCCTTCTGACCCTCTCAGCAGCCGCTGGTTTGCTCTTAGGCTGGAGCTTTCAGAGCATCACGTGTACACTTTGCACAGTTGGAGCTGGAACAATCTTGGCAATGGCAGTGACGGTCCCAGATTATCCGTGCGTTCCAACTCACATCTAGTGCACCCCGGAGCCTGTATGTAATGATTAAATTCACTTCAACGTGTATGTCGCGCAATGTCAACGCTACAGGGGTTGAATGCGCAGGTGGTTTCGACAACATCCTCTAACGTGGCAAGAGCCTAATTCAGACGGAAACGATGCAATGACGAAGCCATTAGCAACTAGTTAAGACACATGGTTAATGCGATATGGAATGCACTCGGATCGTGACATGTTACGTGAATCTGAGAGAATTTCAATCACACACAATCAACACTATACGAGTAACTCGCATTAACTCTCATGAAGTCACTCTCAAGGTGAAGCTGATGTTGGTACAGCAGGAACAGCTACTGTCAACATTGGCAAATCCTAATTTAAAATAATATTTGTGCAATGTTAATCATAACCATCAATGAGGCTCGGTTGCATTAATTATCAGAGGGCTTGACCAATATCAGCTCGTAAACCTGCCCCACTCTTCAATGCTGTTCCAATCATATCCTGCAACACAATGTCATGAATAGATTTCACGCATTCAACTCAAAAGTACACATTAGCTCCTGGTACTGCTGGTCATAGATTTGGTCATAACTAGCAATATGCCGACCATTCACATACGTAGATCTGGAAAATGATTATAATATCGAAGAAAGATGTGCTGTCAGTATCTACACACCGATCGTTGAGAGGTTGTGCAGGTGAAATTGGCCAGCAAAGCACTCAGCTACATTTTGAAATAATTGGTAACAGCTCTAGGGCATCACCAGCAGCTTGTCGGGGCTGATACCAGCATTGCCTCTTTTGAAAAGACCTGTGAAGCTGGACGAGCTATCCACTCCCGCAACGACGTTCGCATCTGAGCAAGCCTCCTCGGGGCCTGATAGATCCACCAAACAATTAGAGCCAACCTGCGTGAAGATACATGATACCTGCACGGTTAAATTCGACGAGGCTGTCCTGCACGTCAGTCACTCCAGCAAGATGTTGACTAAGCCTAGATCGTCAGCACGCTTCTCCAGTCATGGATCGGCACAAGTTAATCGAGCCAAGATCACAGCGGTATGAAGAGTAGTAGTGGAAAGCTACATTGCATAAGAAGAGATTGACTTCATTTGCAGGCTTTACGAGTGTTTGCAAATGGCTGGAGTTATACTTTGCTTAGCAGGAACACCTCTGTCAGTTGTGCTGAATATACCAGTGACTGAAGGCACCATTGTTTCGAACTGTCAGTATTACACCAGGCAAGTGAGTGCTCTCCATGAACATCTGCATCTCATCGAGAGGACGAGAAATCGTGGCACTCTGCAGCGAATGGAAATGGTAGGCAATGTCAATCGGAAGGAGGTGCTATCGAGTCCTGCCTGCCCCACTGACACAAGGAGAGGGCACCCAGCCGTGTCGATTCGCAGCGAGTGCTCAGGATCGTCGTCCAGTTGCAGCTCAGGTTCCTCGCCTTCTTCAGCTTCGGCTACTGTCACTGGCGGCACTTGGGCACTTGCCAAGGCTGCCTGAGAACAGCGCATCGGCACTCCATCAGCACGACAAGCTGCAAAGGCTTTCAACTTGACAATAGCAATCCGACGCCATCAAGGAGACCCTTCGACTTGCGTGTCATCTCTCGCACAGTGAGACTTCTCTGTTAGTCTGGGCAAGCGACCAAAACGTATGAGTGAGACTTGGTTGCCCTCACTTTGATTGCGATACTCACGGCATCGTATAGGCTGCCATCGATCCCCAGTATCACCACGTCCACTTGTAGAACCAAGCATTTCTTTGCTGGGACAATGCTCAACTGCGATAGGTCCAGCCCTAGAAGTTGAAAAGTGGCATTCAGAGGTAGTTCGAACTGAAACAAGGTGGCCATCCCCCTCAATTCTGTACAACGTTGGACAACAGTACTTTGTGACACACCAATGCTGACTCACCAGTGCTGAATCGGGGATCAAAAATGCCCTGCAGACTGGCCAACAAGGTGGCACTCAGAGCATCTCCAGTGCGTCCCTACAGACACCGAACTGTGCAAATGGTGAAGACCGCATCATGAGACCACAATGAATGATTGACATGATGTACCTTGGGAATGCTACAGACTTAAAGAGATGCAGAGTCTGAGAGGTAGTACAACAGCTGCGCTTTGGACAAAGTTTGTCTTCATCTCGGCGTCATAACTATATGTTTTGAATAAAATCCAGTAACAAATGTCAAATTATATTCTTGCAGTGAATTAAGATGCTAGAGCGATTGGTCATCTTGATGATTGCGCTCATCGCAAATTTCATAATCCTATAAGGTACTCAGCGAATCAGTGACATGTCGTGCCTGTAGCGTGGGACCTATACAAGGCGAGCACTCCACGGAGAAAGTCAGCCGCCCAGAATTTGGTCGTGAGACATCAGGTGCCCCAACGTCGAACTGCGACCACCCACGACTTGCAATCATTGAAAAGTGGTTTGAAAACATTTTCACCATTTGATTAAGCAAATCTTCTATCGCATGCACTTCTTGCCAATCGTCAGAGTACTCAGGTAACACTTGCCTTGATTCCAACAAGAACATCCGTGCCACCCAGTCTGATCCGAGAGGAACCAATCGCAGAAAGTACAACATCGGTTTGAATGAGGGCTGGCCTTCTTTCAGAGCAATTGCGACCGTCTCCTCGTGTTCCTGCCTTGCAGCCTTCGATCAGAAACGTGCGTTCGCTGCCAACCAGCATGCAAAAGGACGATTTTTAGTAGCTAAAAGTATAAATTGCGCGAGTAAGGAGCGCAAATCTTTCACTATAAGTTCGCAGTATACTACCGTAATTGATGCTCAAATCTTTCACTTCACGTACGCTACAGCTAGCTAGAGCCTGTCCAAGCTTCTTATTATATTTTGGGCTGTGGTTTCCTAGCAGTAGCCTGTGATACTACGCATTCGTCGACAGAAAGATCCAGAAGCAGCCAAAGGACACACCCAGGCGGAGCAACAGCATGCTAACCCGTTACGTAACTCTTATTACAAAAACGCCAACACCTGGTGATTATCGCCCAAACATCCCCACATGTCGGGCTATTACGGGCCACGCGGAAACCTTCCAATAAACGCAGTTTGAAAAGAAAGCTTCGAGGAGTTGCAGAAGTAAACCACTTCGCTACTTTTGTCTACAGCCTACATTTGCATGGCTGCAATCATTGATGGTACATATTATGTTCAAGCAACGTTAACGAGCTGAAGTTGAGTAAATGATTGAATGCTGTACATCATAGCGGTCAGCTTACTGCTTGGCTGCGCTGCACCCATCGCGAACGGGCAAGTCATATTGGAGAAATTTGCGACAACAGTCACCACAACACAGCTGCAGCTATCGGTTATCTTGTCGCAATGGAGTGGCGAATTTCTCCAAAACATTACATTGCCGGCAGGCAAGTACCATGACTTAGCATTATGAAGTCGATCATGGACGGCGATCGCTAACGGTGCCACTTGATAAGCACGGAGCACGTGGCTCATGGTCACCCGAATTGTCCATATGAATTCATTGGATGTTGGTTCCTTAAATTTTTGGTGTCAATGCGTAAGGCTGGAGAAAATCCATGATTGAGGCGCCGCGATGCAGCCTTGTCTACTATTTATTTCAGATCTGTGTCTCGTATATTTTGGCATGCAATGATCATGCGTCAGGAAGTCCGCATTGGCAAGCTCCTATTGTTGTGCTTTACATTGGACTTATTGCAGGATATCCAATTTCGTCAATTTCGGGCAAATTGGTCTATGTTCCGTCAGCAAATATTACCATCGGCATATCCCCCACAAATTCGAGCAGTATCGATCGGAGAGGTAAAAGTATGTCTTACCAGCTGATACATGCCTGCAATCACTTGCATAAATCGAAGGGATTCAAATGGGGCGACAACACTATCCGTGATTTAATGTTACCACATATGCTATGCAGTGCTGGCATTGGTGCCTCTTGCTGACACCTCCAACAGATACGAGCATCTCAACACGTGTGCAAGCGGCGCTGACTGCTGTCAAAACAGCGTTGATCGATCGCTTCGAACCAACGAATCCGTGACGTACAGCCAATCACAAATATTGCTCGATAAAGTCGACTTCCAGATGCTTTCATTGGACGTGTCCGTAAGTGATAGCTCGAAATTTGTATTAAGCCTTCGGTCAAGCCTTGCATACATGGACAGTCCTGTACCTTCTCCAACGATGACTTTGAAGTTTGCCGTCACGACGCTGCCGTAAGAGAAACGAACAGCAGGTAATGCTGAAAACAATAGATTTGAGGGTGTAGTCGATGACACGACGACGCAGGCAAAACAATCGGGAAGGAAAAGTTCTGTAACTGTGGAGCCATACCACATTGAGCACAAAAACAATACTGCCAATAACATAGCGGTTGAATCAGCCATTCTCAAGGTACTCCTTTTTACCCCGGCACTTATACCCAAATACAAGCATATACACACATACCCCC
>JAULKR010073658.1:0-11084 GCA_032356305.1 Prasiola linearis | reverse complement strand
GGGAATTGCATGGCGCAGACTTGATACCACGTACATACTGTGCGGTGCACGAGCTGGGTGCAGTATCTTTTGGCCCAGGGTGCGTGCGTTGTACCTTTTCCGGACAGACCTCATACCGAATGTTTGTGCGGCTTGTCCAATAATTTGTAAATTTACTGGGGTGCACTTGGTATTTAACAATGACGACGAGCTATTACTGATTTAATCAATCGATTAAGGCTCAGAACAGTGGTTTGTATCCCCTCGAAAGTTTCTTAGTGGCGTCATGATCATACAAGTCATAAGTGGTTGCAGTCTACATTGTGATGTAATTGACAGAGAGATGCGGTAGTGTCTAATCAAGCATTGACGTACTACATGACTCTGGTGGCTCGTTCGATGGTGAAAGGTTACAGGACACAAAGGCATAGGCAGTGATCGCTGATACTCTCAGCGAAGATGCTAAATTTTTATCGTAATCACTGTATACTCAAGGTGCTAAGGAGTATCTTTGGTAGCGCTCTCACATGGGGGAGGAAGGTAATATTGACTTGAGATACGACGTGGCTTCACACGCTTCTATTTCGATCACAAACTACAATTCAGTGTTTCCATATACGTCATATTCGCAGATGATGACAGCACGACCCAGAGAGAGAGAGATGAGTGGCGTCTTTGCATTTCTGCTTTATATACATTCCACAGATTTTGTTCAAAGTTGATATGTATAATTTCCTTCACTCCTTTAACGCTTTACATTTCTCTGACAATAATTAGGAAATGCAAATTATTGTATCAAGCCTCGTGTAAACCCGTTGTCTCCACTCACCTTTTTCCAACACCTTCTGTTGAATTCCCAAGAATCACTGTTTAAAAGGGTCTGAGGCAATCACCTTACGATTGATAGGTTTGTACCGGGTTTCCTGCACTCTGGTGAGTAAATTTACGTGTATCACGCATGTGCTTCATCATCGGTATGATCGATCTTCAAGCTAGCTGTTGGAAGCCCATCCACATATAGGATATAGACATTTTACTGTGGAGAGCAAAAAGTATACCGATTGCCTTTCTGACAAGTCTTACGTCGACTTTTTTAGACAGTCTAAGGCCTGTTCTGTCATAAATCACACAAAATCGGCATCTTGACGCTCAATGTGAAAGTCACGTGCAGCACGATGACTTCTGTGTACAGCATGTTCAATCTGTGAGAGCGCCATGTGTACAGTCTCCGAATAAATATGCAGGTAGACTTAGGCATACCACTTCACAGCCATGTGACGCTGAGATATCGTGCAGGGCTCCCCACACCGTAAGAGTGTGGGCGTCTTCAGACCATCGCGGTATTGCTGATATCGACAGCTACACGTTGTCAACACAGACAGATGATTCGACCATCTTCGAAACTCTTCCCTTCTCAGGCTTCGCATCGTGTGTGCGGCCAGAGCAAGGGACAGACATTGCAGTGATGTGTTCGTAACGGCAGCTGTATCAGCCCTGTTGATCCGACGGCTGTGGTGCGACAAAGCCACTGCCTGCACCTGGCTGCCCGCCATGTGCCCCCGACAGAGCATGTCCTGGCAGCTGACCACTTTCTGTCATAGTTGGGGTGGGGTTCCGGGGCCCATTGCGGGCACCCCTAGCCCCTTGTCCCTGATTGCCCTGGGTATTGCCCCCACCTCGACCACCGCCGCCTCGTCCGCCCCTACGCAAGTGGCAGCAGCTCATGAAGCGTCATGCACACACTGGGGAACCTGGTATACAGCAATCATCCTACAGCAGGAGGAGGCGGAGGAGGAGGAGGAGGAGGAGGAGGTGGAAATCGATCCTAACAATCTCGCGAACAGATTTACCTGTTCGCGAAACTTCCAATGCATCGCTCAATGGCAGTGCAATATACAGCAAACGTCACTGTACATCAAGAGAAACGAACAGATAGAGCAATAGTAAAGCGTGCCGGGATTACATGAGATTCAAGCCGGGCAGTCGGCAATCTCACCTGCCGAAGGGGGGCCCCCGCATGGAGGTTCGACCTCCGCCGCTGCCGCCGCGGCCATGGGGCCCGCCCTGGAGTCCCTGGTGCCCTCCAGCCGGCCCTCGTCCCCCTCGGCCACCCTTGCCACGCCCCTGCTGGCCCTGCTGCTGGTGCTGCGGCGGTCCGTTGCCCCGTCGCGGAACTGCTGGAGGCTCGTTGGGAAGGCCTCCCATGATGTCATTTGG
This sequence comes from Prasiola linearis, assembly GCA_032356305.1. NCBI lineage: Eukaryota > Viridiplantae > Chlorophyta > Trebouxiophyceae > Prasiolales > Prasiolaceae > Prasiola > Prasiola linearis. The sequence continues at coordinate 8,888 of JAULKR010073658.1, read as the reverse complement.
CGGAGGCGCATCCTGATGGACTGTCTCTCCCGGATTGGCAGAGGCTGTGTGACCGCTGCTGCCAGCCCCGCTGCCCCCCCCACCCATTGAAGTATTCATCACCGGCACATTTAGATTGCCTCGCCGGCCCTGCATACCGAAGCGCCAGCTGCAAATTGATTGACCGCCGCAAAAAGATGTCAGATGTGGGGTCAGGCAATGCAAGCCATGTTGCGTGGAATGCTGACTAGTCAAGGAAACTGTTGTTGCGATCTCAGGGTCAAGCTCACGCTGCACGGCTACTTGCGATCAGGAGCAACAGCAGCTACAGAGCATTCTTTACAGCAGTGGTGTTCCGCTGTGAGCATAGACGAAAGGGGGGGACACCTGGCCGTAGTAATTCTGGCGGTTGAAGTTCTGTGGCTGTGCAGGTGGCAGCTGCCCTTGGGAGAAGGCATCTCCGGGCTGAGTGCTGCCACTGGCAACACCATTGACCTTCATGAAGTGGGGGGGGCCACTGCTGCTGTTCCCACCACTGCCGCTGCTGCCGCCAACTGCAACAGGATGCTGGTTTGGCATCCCAGACAAGCTGTGGGTACTGCCCATCCCCGACAACGCCCCACCACTACCGCCACGAGCAAAAGCCTCAGCAGCAGCGCTGCTTGGTGCGCCTGACAGGTTGGCATTGGCAGCACTGGATGGCGTCACACTCCAGTCGGGCTGCTTGCCTGAAGAAAAGATCCACAGAACAAGTGATTCCCCCTTTCTCTCTCTTTCCCTACCTCGCACTTGCGTGCACGCACAGACACACATGCACATCTCCTGGACAATAAACTTGCGTCTGGCAACAGCATCATCCACTGAGCACATGTCCCTCTCTCTCTCTCTCTCTCTCCCCCTCTCTCAACCTTTTGCACGTGCGCACACACGCATCTTCTGAACACTAGAAGCAATTGGCACTGCTGCAATTCTTGTATAATTTCTAGAGTCTTGCTGTACGTTTGCATCAAATACGCATCATAAGGTGTGTCTGCCTGTACCCAGCGGCAACAGCAGCAACCGATTTACTCCAGCAATTGCGAAACGGCAATCATTGAGGCAGGTAAGCAAATTCGATCGGGCAAGGTGCAGTGCTGTATCCTACCAGTAGGTATGAAAGCGGTTGGTCCAAAGCCACCAAATGCGCTGCTCGTTCCATTTCCAAGGCCGCTCCCGAAAGACCCGAATTGCGGTGGAGTGCCACTCAACCCACGAGAGGCACGTGGCTGGGGTTGCAATGGCTGCTGCTGAGGGACGGGATGTGCAGATAGCTGCTGCTGCTGCTGCTGCTGCTGCTGCTGCTGCTGCGGCGGCGCTTGCTGTTGCTGCGGCAGTGTCAATTGAGGGGAAGCCCTGTTGAATGCGGCAAGTCCTGTATTGCTGCCACCATAAAAGGCATTGTAACCCTGCGGATTCTGCTGCTGCTGCTGCTGCTGTGGTAGAGGTGACACGTCAGAGGGTGGCACAGGAGTGAAGGGTGGCCGTGCTTCACTGAAGCGCGACTGCTGCTGTTGCTGCTGTGGCTGAGGCTGCTGCTGTGACGGTTGGAAATAGGCATGCTGCTGCGGTTGCTGTTGCACCTGCGGCGTTGCATGCAGGGAGTACGGCTGCTGAGCCTGCGACGAGGGCGACTGCTGTGGCTGCCACAATCCCGCTGGGGCACCTGAGCTGCTGCTGAAGGCTCCAAAGGCACTGGACGCAAACCCAAAATCGGAGCCCGCGAAGCTCTGAGTCAGAGCCGGAGCAGGCAGCCCGGCAGCCTGAGGTTGTTGCTGCTGCTGCATGATTTGGGGGGATATTGGCTGCGGGGAGCGGCTGCCATAGCTGGAGGTGGGAAGCGGCATCATTGGTTGCTGCACTTCCATTGGCAGCTGACCACGGGTGGGCTTAGGCCTTGCCACTGCACTGCTCTCGCTCTGCAACTTGCCAGGGGGTCCTCCCGCCCATTCAGCCGACAGTGCTGAGCTGCCATGGAGCAACGCGTCTGCTGAGACATGGCCAGAACCAGGCGCACCAGCCGGCAGCAGGGCGGGGTTCGGAACATGTGACGAAGGGGGCCGCACTATGGCCGACCCCATAGCAGCAGAGGCACCAGGTACCACGGGGTCGAGCGGGGAATCGCCGCCACCAGGGGCGTCCGCCAACACCATGTCTGCGAGGGCGTTGGCGACGTTGTCACCTGAGCCCGCGCTGGACTCTGAGCGGTCTCGTTGTTGCTGCCCCACAGCCGGTGGGTACACCTCTGCCGTCGCCGCCGCCGCCACAGCTGCTGCTGCTGCTGCTCGGCCGTCCACTTCCTTTGCTGTGGAAGCAAGGTGCATGGGATGCGTCGCTGCATTTACAGGAGCGGCCATGGGTACGCCGCTGGAAGGGGGCGACGAGGCAATGTCTCGTGCCGGGACAGGCAGAGTGCGCCCTGCTGGCCTTCCCCCCCTGCGCTTCCCTCGTGGTCGGCCTTCCTTGGCATTGTCCCTCTGTGGACCGTGATCCCTGTGCTCCCTCTGTGACTCACGTTGTTGCCCATGAATCCTGCGCACAACACAACACACCAACCCTTTGCGACGATGGACCATCGCGATAACCAAAAGAGTTGCCGATTGAGGAAGATCAGCAAGACTGCTCCAAACACATCGGCGCGTTTGCCTTTCAAGCTTGGCAATCATGAGATCAACCGCGCAGTGTCACGTCATGACCTGCTGTCAAAACCCAGTGAAAAAGTGAGTGACGTGGGTACGAACGGCCAATGGTGACTGGATGAGAATGAGCTGCGACAGCAGCTCCTGCCTGTTGGGGATGTCCGATGCCTCGTGGCTTTGAACACCGACACCGCCACCTCCACGCGAGCCTCTACCGCCGCGCCGACCCTCCGATCGAGACTCATGCGGCCTGCCACTGACAGATTGTGGCCCGCCGCTGCTGCTGCAGACAAACACTGCTGTCATCAAGGCACCTCCTCTGCCACACACAAGAGGAACACGAGTTGGGGGACAGCCTCTATGTTGCCACGTACGGAGTGCACGGTCTGCGTGACCATTAGCACCACCTCGTCCACCTTCATGCTCAACGTCACTAGGCCAAGACGTGATGGTATGGCTGAGGGTGCTGACATGAGGTAAAAACAGTGGCACTCACTTCATGTTTGGATGGAACCGGTAATCGCTGACTGTGGCAGCCGAGCCCCCTGCCACACTTTGCGGGTTCTCATCCGCCTGCTGGACAGCAGTGGGTAGTGCAGCGATCTCAGCAGCTGGCCTCGGTTGGGCGGCTGACAGCGACGACAAGGGTCGGGACCAAGCATTGATCGCTGGAGGAGGCGCATGGGCCTGCGGCTCAGGCTTCTCGGGTTCCACTGGCTGCTCAGCTGAAGGGGGCGGCGATGGGGAAGGCGAGGGTGACGATGGTGGAGGAACTGCTGCCGCCTTCGCAGCAGCGGCAGCGGCCTCAGCTTTCATAACTTCTTCTGCACGTGCTGCCATCTCTGCTGCCGCTCTTGCTGCCGCAGCTTCCTCGTCGGCAGCAGCCATGGCAGCGGCCTCTGCCTCGGCCGCCGCTCTGGCTTCAACCTCAGCAGCAGCCTTGACAGCCGCAGCTTCGGCTTCTGCAGCAGCAAGAGCCTCCTTGGCTGCTATCCGAGCATTTAACTCATCCAATTTTGCCTGCGGGGCCAAGTCCACAGATCACATTCAAGGCATTACGGATGCAGCAAATCCAACCAGATGTTCTTTCAACTCATAACTCAACCTGATTTCACCCGCCGTTCGTGGTTCAAAAAAGCCTTTGCCTGCAGACAACTTTTAAATCAACAAAAAGAGAGCTACACCAATGCACAAAATGTCCAGTGCGAATAATGAACTCGGTTTTTGACTGACGACTGTCATAGTCAGTGTAACCCCGTTCCATGCGTACCCGTGCAGCTGCCATTCGACGCTCCTCTGCTTCGGCCTCGGCTGCCCTCTTCGCTGCTAATGCCTCCGCACGGGCTGCAGGTGTCGACCTCCTCTCGATCTGCAAACGTCCCTTTATGGTCACGACAAAGCCCCCCCCCCCCCCCCCCCCCCTCCCCCTACCACCACCATGTATGAAGTGTCTTCGAAATGATAGAACTATACGCTGGGTCGTGGTAACCCCTGTACAGTCAAAAATTGCATGTTGCGGGCAGTCAGACAGATGTGTACGGCTGTCAGTCACAGAATGGCAGAGGGAAAGCCATCAGCAGCAACGACATACACCGAGAGCATTCCCTTTCATACGCTAACCCAGAAAATGATCCGCAAAAACATACGGCCAGCAAATACCTCAGCGAGTTCAGCCTTGCGGGCAGCCTCGGCTGCTTCTGCGGCAGCAATTGCGGCTTCTTCAGCTTCACGGGCCTCTGCAAGTGCCTTTGCTGCTGCAGCCTCCTCTTCGGCTTTTTGCTTCTGGCGCTGCAGCGCACACCACACTCCCGGACATTACCTTGAGTTCCGAGACCAACTCCTTTTCATCGATAAAAGGAGAGGGAAAGAGAGGACAAAAGTGTTCCCGTTTCATGAGGTGTGATCCTTCACAAGCAGAACAGGCTGACTCACGGCAGTCACACCCCAAGCAGTCGGAAGTTTGTTTGTGATTTGAAGGGCGCAAGTGTTCCGCTCAGGGTTTCACAAATTTGTCAGTGACAAACCAAATATGACCTCTTCGCCAACTTGGGGCACCAGAGTCGTAGCCGATGCGAGGCGTGAACTCGTCCGAAGCATTGATCACGTGAATGCATCCTGACACGAAAGTGCGACTCTACTCCTACCTGTTCCTTCTCTGCGGCAATACGGTCCAGCTCGGCATTGAACGCATCGGTTTCATCCTCAACAGTGGCTTCATCAGGCGCGCTTGCCTGTCGCTCAGCGACTACTGCTCTGCCGAGGGGTCCGTTGCCTGCAAGAGGTTACGTCTGCTCAGTCCCGCTTCTCACGTTCAGTGCTTTAGCACCACAGTATCGTCCAACCAGCCAGCATTGGGAGCAGGCACTGCTCCTCGGGAAGGAGCTTCCCACAAGGCACACCTATCATGCCTGTAGTGGAAGGGGCATAGCAGTTCCTTACATCGACTCCCCTTATCTTGAGCAATTCGACCACTGTGCGGAGGGAGGCAGCACATGCATTTACTGTACGATGCAGCCGTCATGTCAAGAGCCATGGAGAGGTACCATCGTGGTGCTATGACGTGAAGCGCTGAGATGGAACGCAGGAAGGCAGGGAAGAAAGAATACCAGCGGGAGGACCGACAAACGCTGAGCTGCCAATCAAGGCGGATGATCCAATGGGCGAGGGACCCCCAAGCAGAGCGCTGCTGCCTTGCGGGTGGCCATAACGGCGCTCACCTCTGAGATCCCGGCTGCCGCTGCTGTACGGTCCCCGACTGCTGCCTGAATGAAGAGGACAAACATATCCAGAAGATGATAGCCTCTCGCCACGACTGCCATCGGCTCATTGACATGACGAGCTAGAACATGGAGACCTACACACGAGTGCAGGGTGGATGAGCAAAGTAAACAACGAAGAATGACTGGATACCGAGCATAGCTTCCTATACTCAAAACCTCTGCATCCAGAAAGGCAAACAGTGCATTGGCGCCAACGCACACACACACACACACAGCATCTCGCACCTCTTTCGTCATAGAATCGGCTGGTGGCATTTGACAGGTCGAAACGACGCTGGTTATCGAAGCTGCTGCGGGGGCGCTGCTGCAAAGCAGGACGGTCATCATATCGCCTTTGCTGATGCCCATCGCGATCATGACCCCAGCTGGTGTTCTGACGACTGGATGAGGGAAAGCTCCGGTCATCCCCACCGCGGCCGCTGAAGCTGTCATCTCGGGGGCTGCCGCTGCGAGACACGGGGCCATCACCCACAGGGCGCTGCGGGACGGCATTGTTGCCACGCCAAGACCCGCTGCTGGTACGCTCTTGCTGCTCACTATCGACCTGTGGAGGAGGTTGGGAGCTGGTATGACTATCGAGCGGCTTGATAGCTTGGGGCTCCCCTTTGTTGGGCTTCTTTATCAGGAGGGCATCATTCTCCTTGTGGCTCTGGAGGACACTTCCGTCAATGGGCTGCGGGCTGCTCGGCTCATCGGCTGGCCGCTGAGGTTGTGGTGGCGACGGCGGCGGTGGATTGCTTGGTGCTGAGGTGTCCGGGGGAGAAACCAGCGACGATCGCAGGATGGGCTGCTGCATCTGACCCGGCCTCTGCATCGGATGCATTGGATCCGGATAGGCCTGAGCCCGGGGTCGCCCAAACAAGGGTGGCCGATCATCGAACTGCTGCGCCCTCCCGTAATACGATGCCTCGCGCTCAAAATAGCTTTCATACCTGCATCACATCATATGGCGTTGTTGCATGACATTGGACACGACCGGCTACGGTCTTTTGACAATGCGACTGGATACGGTGTCGGAGTTTGTCACACCACTGGAATAGGCGCGTCGCATTCTTCCCACCACCGAAAAGGGCCTGTCTTGAGAGTGAGCCAAGGAATCTTACCCAGACGACTGAGGTCGGGGGATTGGCTGCACTACTCGGTCGTCATCATCCCAGTTACGATTTGAAACGTCCTGGGGAGACATGCACCTTAGACTGAGGGCTGTTTCGCTGCTATTTCCTTCGCCTTGACGCAACATAATACAACACCAGAGCAGATTGTAACATCAAACAAACTCCTATAAGCCGGCCAATATTTAAAAGCTCCAATGCGGCCATTTATACAGCACACGCTCACCGGACCAGGGATGGGACCCAGCAGCGCAGAAGTCTGCGACCGGGCAGCGGAAAGAGACGAGACGAATACTGGTTTGGAACCAGCAGTCTCCAAAGTAGGGTATTCTGAAGGGTTTAGCCGTCTTCGATCAGAGGCACTGCGCAGCTTATATGGAACAGGAGCAGCAGGCGGGCCTGCAGGGTCCGGCGCTTGCCATGGTGCTGCTGCACTACGAGATTGTGAGGAGCCCCAAGTAGAGCTGTTAGGGATTGGACTGGCTTCTGCCGGTTGCGATGGGTGCGGCTGAGAAGGCGGCTCTTCGGCCTTTAGCCAGCCACCTCCGGCTGCAGGAACAAGTTGAGTATTTGGATCGAGCCCTGCGTTCTCCTGCGCCAGTATCCGGCTCTGTTAATGACACCGGTAAAAAACGTAGCATCGTGTCACTTGTCGCGCTCGCGAAGCCACAGACGGGTTGCGTGGTTAGCAAATCCAAGCAAAACACCTTTTTTAGTGAAGGAAGATTGATAGGAGCTGGTATCGTAAGCTTTGCGGATACTGTGGAAGTTTGCACGCCAGCAGCGCCTCTCCCACGCTGCATGAGCAGAACAACTCTTAATTGCAAAAGTAACCTCATTGCATTCTCAAAAGCAGCAATACGCGTGTGCAGCCTGCACCTCACACCTTCAGAGGTACGAGCCCTGGAACAAAGCGTGTAGAAGGGGTGCCTACACGGCCACGCCCTTGGTCACGTTGCTGCGACATTGGCACATTGCTAGTTGAAGTCACTTCTGCATAATTCGTCGCTTCAACATTAACGTCGTGGCGCAGAGGTTGTAGAGGTCTTCCCGAAATCAAGATTTTCAATGCAATGCAATTTTTCAATGCATGTTTACGTCAGCTCATCGCCTGATCAACTGATGTCAAAAAGTGACCATCATGTTTTTCCTGATAGGCAATTTTGCGCGAGATGGCCACTATCATGTTTCCGTAGCCTGTTTTACGTACACAAACTTCAATCTTCGAGCTCCCTCGGCAAACGGCGTCGAAAATAGTTCAGCAGATCCTGTACATACTGCGCAGTCTAATGATCTCGCTCTAGGTACCGATACCAGAAAAATTCTTTACGCGGTTCTTTATAAGCGCATTCCTGCCTTTGTAGATTTTGAAGAGCGCAAGTACTCAAGCACCAGTGTACTCACATGCACATTTGCGTCGTTTTGCCATGAACACATCACAGGACATCTTGGCGGTTCACATATCATTGAATCATTAGCATCTGCGCAGGCAAATTTGAATTGACGCACGGACAAGGGATAATCTCGGGGACACCAGGTTTGGGCCACTAGCGTGATGGGGTGGTTTATGGACCAGGTCCACCGATTTATCTGCTATACAAACAGGGAGCCAATACTGAAGGCAAATGTCATCCTTCATACAGTACTTTTGACTCAATTTTGCAGTGAAAAGGCTTGCCGATGCGGTGGTAGGTGCGACTGTACCATCATAGCGTTTTACATACATTTTGCCATGTCTGGGCGCTTTGTGACACTTCCGCTCATCACGCGCAGATCAGGCGTGTTGTGTGGATGATTACATCAGGTGCAACATCGAACATCTGCTACAACTCTGCGCCAGCCTCCAGCTGAGATGTGTGTGCTGTTCCAATCGAAGGCCTACTGCCTCGTCTGGGTGCAAGCTGCTGCATGCAATTAACTTTATTTTCTATCAACATGGCCTCTTCGACGAATCTTTCGGATGGCATATGCGTGGCCTTTCTTATGCTTTTGGGCATGTCATAAATCTTGTCAGGGGTATTATGGTCGAAGGATTGTCGTCCGCACATGCCGAAGCATGTCAAAGCGATCTGTACTGAGTCCTGCCGGCCCTGTTCCAACACTGATGTATCGGCAACGTGATTTGCCATAGCTTATCCTTTGTGGTCATGTAATAGGCTGGTGGCTCGCTCTGCTTTATCTCTTCTCTTCAGTTGTTTTCCTTTTGCTCATCGTCTTCATCCCCTTCGGCCTGAAAGCACTTACGTTCCCCCTGTGCGCCCCTCCCTGCCCCTCCTCCAGCTTCAAAGCATATCTCATAAATATTTGAGATCGGATATCGATCATAATGCACATCACCAGAT
>JAULKR010073547.1:0-11086 GCA_032356305.1 Prasiola linearis | reverse complement strand
GGTCAAGTCTATTTCAACAAGCAGCACTTCAAAATATGGGATAGCTACGGGCTTTCAAGCTACAAATTCAAGTCAGGAACTTTTAACGAAGACAGCCGAGGTCGCTGGTATTTCAACGTCGTTGTTGAAATCGAAGCCGAACAAGGCACTGGCACTAGCACCGTTGGTATAGATTTAGGTTGTAAAGAAACAGCCACCGATAGTACGGGTCACAAAATAAAAGGCCGTGAGTATCGCAAGCTTGAAAGCAAACTGGGTATTGCTCAGCGAGCTAAAAACAAAAAGCGTGTTAAAGCTATTCACGCCAAAATAAAAAACCGCAGGTCTGATACCTTGCATAAATACAGCCGTAAACTTGTGCAAGAAAATGCGGCAATATTCGTTGGTAACGTCAGTAGTAAAAGTCTGGTAAAAACTAAAATGGCAAAGTCCGTTTTAGACGCTGGCTGGTCTACATTAAAAACACTATTGGAATATAAAAGCGCTCACGCTGGTATTGTTTTTGAAGAAGTCAACGAGGCTTACACCACCCGAACTTGTTCGTGTTGCGGCTCACGCCTTAACAGTCCGAAAGGTAGAACAGGTCTTGGAATAAGAGAATGGACTTGTGAGTGCGGTGTTACTCATGACCGTGATGTTAACGCGGCAAAGAACATTCTCGCGGTCGGACTAGACCGTCTTGCAGAAGAAAAGGTAGCAGCTTAACGCTGCCCTAGTCTTTGAGCTGTAATGGCTCTTAGAATCCCATTGCTTTAGCTGTGGGAGAAGTCAATGTGTTGATAAGGTTCTTGAAGCGGATGCTGGTGGCTATTCTGTTGATGATGAGTTTGCTTTCAACCGTAAGGTTTTAAATGATTGATTTGGTTTTGCTGTGTGGGTGGTTTTAAGTCGTCCATGAACTTTGAAAGTATTAATTTCAAGCCCTTTTTTAAGGGCTTTTTTGTTGTTTAAATAATAATAAATGATTGACAAAACCTTTGTGATAATGGATAATATACCTATTGAAACACACAAGGAATACTTATGAATACGCTTAGCCCAGAAAACTTAGATACGTTGTTTGAAGAAAAATTGGATATTGCTAAAACTTTAGGTGGTGCAACGCAGTGGTACGGCTTAAGAATGCGCCCATACTCTATTGGTGCTCAGCCTAAAGATGTTTCTTGTTTTGTTGATGATGAGTTAGCAGGGCATGTGTTCTCAAAAGTGAGTGATGTTAATAACATCCGACATGGCGCTGTTGCTTATCCATACGCGCTTGATAAAGAAGATGTGACGCGATTTGAATTGGTGCCTTTAGATGTTGAAGGTAAAGGCGAAAGCTTTATTGGCGGCTTCTCTGGTGAATTAAATACAGAATCGCTTTCTTTAGATATGATAAACATTATGTTTAAAGAAGATCATGCTGGCAAAAAACTAACCTTTGATTTGTTTGATGAGTGGACTGACTTTATGTTGGAAAATGGTATTGAAGTGTTGAAAAAGTATGTTCGTTACCACCCAGTATTCATTAACCGTCAAAATGATAAAGAAAAATACACTCACTTTTTAGAGGTATTTAAAACAATATCAATTGATTCGTTAACAGATGCAATCGTAGACAATTACCTGTCGTAAAACTATCAATTTTGCCCTGTGAGTTATGTCTTGCGGGGCAAAGATAAAAACCAAGCGAATCCAATCCTGTAATTACCCTTTATTAAACGCCCACAAACAAGAATAAATGATTGACAAACAGTGTTGGTTAGTGGATAATATACCTATTGAAACACACAAGGAACACTTATGAAAAAGATTACTTATATCACTCTTTTGTACAAAACAGGCGCATCTACTGATAGTAAATTAGTGCCATTGTCTGGCGAATTTACAGAGTCTCTTTTTGATCGTGCTAACAAAGCACTTCAAGAAGGTGATATGGATATGATGTTTGTTCCTTGTGAATTAGGTTTGGATAATCCAGCCGACAAAGTTATCTCTGAATTTGGTTATGATGATGATGTGGATTTCGCTGGCGTTTATATCGAAGAGTTGTTTTACGCCGACTTTGATTTCGATGATTTCAAAAGCCGCATTGAGACCAGTGAAAATCAAAGCGTTGAACCAAAGTATACCGTAGAAGGGTTCGTTGAAGCACTTGAAGGCGCAATGTACTCAGAAGAAGTTGAAACCAACCGTTTAAAGAGCTTAGGGTAATATCATGGAGCATTTAGGACACGTTTTTAGTAGCGCTATGCCAGAAATAGAGTCTGTTAATGGATTGCCATTGGCAGACATTGCTTTCGAGCAAATTGGTGATGGTAAAGACTTTAGTGATGAAGATTTCGCTGAGATATTTCACACTAAATTACAGTCGGTAAAGGAATCGCAAATCACTGTAAATACTGATTTGTCTCATATGTTCCCTGTAGGCGTTTCTACTAAGGAATACCTGATCAATTCTTTCGAGCAGTTTTTTGGTCAATACATATAAGAGGTAACAGCAATGGATAACACTGAAACAAAAACACCAGAGTTATCGGCCGACGCCTGGTTGTTTGTTGAAAATACCCCTAAAGGAAAAGATTTTGCATTCTCTGCTTCTCGCACGGGAAGTCATGGTGAAGATGGTGTTGTCGAATATAACCATGATGGGATAACCTTTTACCGATACCAGTCCATTGAGGACTTTGCAAGGCATCAGTTAGATGGTGATAGTTCCGTAAAACACGAAGAGTCATACGTTGTTGGTGAAAGAGATGATAACGGACAGATAGTGTTTTTCGATAAAGTTTATTCTGAAGATGAACTAGATCTGGAAGACGATGGTGACGCGGTTTATACGCTTTACAGAAAAGTAAATAATGATTGACAAAATAGTTTAAAATGATAAACTGTATTTAATCAATAAGATATTAAATCTGGAGTTCCCAATGACGGGCAAAATGAAATCTAAAAATTACATGGGTGTTTTGGTGGTTAACCATTATCTCGCCGAAAAGCCCGTCGATTGTGTTGGTTCACAACTTCCATCTCCATCTATTACTGAAGTTGCTATGTACAGCGCTTCGCGCAACACTGACACAGGTGAGGTTGTTCGTGGTGAACTTATTTCTAAGGTTCGCATGTCAGATTTACAGTTTGGTACCATGATCGGAAACCCTAACTCTGGTGAAGGACAATTGGTGACGATTGAATCTCTATCTCGTTTCAATGTACTCCCAATAGATAAAAATGAAGATCCCGCCGAAGATGAGCTTAAATTTGAAATGAGCAATCTATTAAAAGGTGGTGGCCATGGCCAAGTTTCCCGTTTCTTTGATGAAATGTTAGAACGCGGTGAAACAATAATTAATCGCGGTCGAATGACAAAGACTGATGAAACTGAGATCAACAAATACTTGGGTATGTTGTCAACATACGTAAAAATTTCAGAAGATTATTCCTTGAACAGCATTAATAAAATTGCTGCTAAACGAGTTAATGAAGCAAAAAGCAGTATCCATAACACGATCCGAAATGCTTATCGTATTGGCGGCGAACCGATTAAAGCAATTGAAAGTCATGTGGAAGGCTCAGACGCACTACCTTCACTTGGTGCCGCTGGATTTATGTCGGCAAACCTTGGTGGCAACACTAGTATGAAGCTTTTTGATGATATTAATATGACCCACAGCGTGGTATCTATTAGTTTAAGTAGCGCCGTTTTAAGACCTCCTTGCGACATTATTAACGAGCCGACTTACCGAAAGGAAATGTCTCTTGTTGATGTGCATATGTCACCAGAGCAATACGCTCGTTTTGTCAGAGCGGACAAAATGGAGGTGCCTTGCACCATCACACGCTTGTACGCCGACACAATAGATGATTTTGATAGCGAGGACTCTCGTGACGTTAAATTCGAAAGCTCGGTTGGTAAAGACGAATTGTACAGTATTTACTTGGATAAGGTTGCTGACATATCGAAACGTATGGATGCTGGTGACTTTAAAGGCAAGACCGGCATGCGAGAGTTCGTTAGCATGCTAAAAGCGGCTCAAACTGCTTATGAGGAGCATTTAGCTGGCAGTGGTGATAAAAAGACCCAAGCAGTAAGTGATGTGTTTGACTTTCACCAAAAGGAAGTCGTTTCATTTTTCCAAGAAGAAGTGAAGGCATTACCTGAAGGCTCTAGAAAGCAAATCATGAAGCCTTTAGAGGGAATAATTCCGAAGGTTAATCTGCTAAAAAATACCGAACAATAATTTAACGGCGCATTAAGCGCGACAAAAAGGGGTTGAGCGTTTTGCTTAGCCCCTTTTTTTTTGTGCGAACAATTGGGGTTAGCATGATATCAAGCGCTTAATTTGTGATAAGTTTATTGCCAAATAGATAGCTTTGCTTAATGGATTAGCATAGATAGACTAAATAATGTAAAGGATTACAGCGTTTATTATGATTGATAGAACCCCACCTTCATTGGTTTTTCCGCATGAGTCGAATTTAACTCGTCAGGAAAGGGCAATAGCAAATGCGATTAAAGCACGCCTTGATGCCTGCATGAAACACGTAGGTGAAAGGGTGACAATAAAGGGCGAACCATACCTGGTGTTTAAGATAGCAAGCGTTAAGGTTCCTAACTGCGGGATCCCAGCGTTTACGCTCATTGTTGATAAAGACGATCCGTATTACAGGAGAGGGAGGTTTCGCCTGTTAAAGATGAAGGCTAAGGGCATTCTTTCTGGGGTTGTTCATGAAGCTCAATTGAATTTCATTTAGACTTGATAATTAAATACCAATGGTTTAATGTAAGTGTCAAGGGGCGTGCTTCGTCCTTTGAGGTTCACAAAAATCTAATGAGAAAGCAAGCAAGAATTTGTGTTGGTAAGGTCAATGTGGGATTTGAACCGTCATAAAAAGCTTTACCTGTACCACTTAGTAATTGCGGAAGCGACTGTCGAAAGGCAGTCGCTTTTCTCTTTAATTTACCATTGAAATTAATTTTTAGACTGCAATACCAAATACATTTCTTCCACTTTAAGTCTATGCTCTTCAGTTTGAGGAGCACCACCAAAGTTTTTCTGCAAGAAATATTTGACCTTGTCTGCCTGAGTGACAGGTTTACTGTCGTTTGATAATAACTCGTTTGATGTTAATCGCGTTTTCTTGAAATTTCTTTGATCTGGCATTTCCATTTCACTAAAAAACAGTGGTTGGCCATTCTCAGGCTTGTAAGGGATTTTATCCTCGCAGAACATGATCAGTGTGGTTATCCGTTGTTTACCATCAACCATTTCACAGTATCGTTCAGGATCTTTTGGGTTTAATGCCACAGCAACACTGTCGATAGGTTGATTTTCGAATATAGATTTAAGTAGTGCTTGCTGATGTTCTTCTTCCCACACATAAGGTCGCTGGTACTCCGCATCTAAAAACAGCTCGCCGTCTTTATGTAGATTAAGGAAGTATCCGAGTGTCGTTGCTGTTGAACGAACGCGTAATCTTGATTCAAATAAACTCATATGATGCTCTTTTTAAAAAATTATGACTTACTGTAAGTCATCCTTCGTCAAAAGTAAATAAAAGATTGACAAATTTATCATAATGAATATAATTAATACTGTAAATCACACACACAAGGAATACACAAAATGAATACAGCAACAGCAGAAATTAACACTATTACTCCATCTGGCACAAAACTTTTCAAAGTAAGTGATGAAAAGACTACGGAAGAGGCTTTGTTTATAGGGGTTCAACTTGAGTTCCCTAAGGTTTTCTCGACCACTTTAGAGGTTCACTTGGCGTTTGTGGATACTTATTTCGATGAGATGGGTGCGAGTGGGCATTATTGGTTAATGGGTGAGAAGTTTAAAGATGTGGTTGTTCGCGAGCTTGGTTATTCGCAAATGAATATGTCGAAAGAAGCTATCAAGGCATCGACCCAGTTTCACTCAGACAAAACCGTTGTTCAAATGATATTAAGAATGACTAATCCAGAGAGTACAGAAGAAGAATGCGGTTATGTTGAGTCAGAGCTAAAAGAGTATATGACGGCTGGTTACATCTCGAACTTTCAGCAGTTCTGTTTATAGTTAACTGTTGGTAGGCGCTTTAAGCTATTAGAGCAAGCTATGTGTTTATTGATTATGGCTGGCAGATTATAATGATAAATTTGTCAATCTTTTTTGTTGACATGTAGCTTTTTTATATTTACTATATTGTTATCTAAACTAAATAAGGAATAACATGAAAAGAACACTAAAAACCACTTTGCTTATTGTCGCTATGGCGTTCAGTTTCACATCAGCGTCGAAAGATTTTGAAGAAAAAATTCTGGGTCTGCCAGATGAGTTAAAATCACCACGATTAACCGCTGAGCACCATGGTGATTTTAAGTTATCGACTGTCGCTAAACGATTGCAGAATTCATCATCAAAAACTCTTATGACGAACAAGCTTAAGCCCTTGATTGAAATTGACACGTTTTTAAAATTAAAAACCGACCCTACCCCTACCGACTCCAAGTTTATTAAATATATGAGTTTGGTTGAAAGATATGGTCAAGCTAATGGTTTTGAGAAAAAGCGTGTAATGAAAGAAATCGAAGCATTTGCCACTGAAATACCTGAGCAAGATGTGTCGCCTTTGGCGGGTAAGACATTTTTGGTTAAGGCGGGTGATGTTGAGTATTCAGCTCCGTTTGATTTTGACAATATGAGTAAAGCAGTTCAAATGTTGAATGCTTCGTGTCGTTCGCTTGGCCTATGGAGTGATTCAGGGCTAAATGGTAATGAACGCTTGCAAAAAATGATTAATCGAAATATTGCGCTAGTGCATGGTGAATATGGGCTGAAACAATCATATGGCGGAAAAAAACGTAATTGCTTTGTAGAGCTGGTGTTTGACAATGAAGGGCTTGCAGAAAAGGTTGAAGAGGTCACTCATAGTGGTAATTTAACGCTATTTATTGAATTTGAAGTAGCTGGTAGCGTGATCGACGAACATATGATTGCGGTGGCACGAAATCTTATAGTGACCGAATCCGAGGTTATCAAGGGTAAAGGTAGAGGTAGTGTTCAATATAACTATCTGACACATTATGCAGAGCCTAAATCTGTTTCTGAAAAACTCAATGCTAATATGTTTGTGGAAAACAATGCACTTTCCACATTAAATGCTAGTGATGTGCCTGTTGACGAAAAAACAATTGGTGCTTGGAATGCTGAGTGGAACAGTGATACGGCTGTATTTCCGTTGCACGGGAAAGACCTGAGTATTTTGGATGATTCAGATTTTTTTATTAGAAAAACTGATAACACCAGTTTTATGATCATGTCTTATACTGGTGATTGGGAGCACGGCGCAATTGGTAAATACGAAATTGATAAGTCGGGTAAATTTGCCTTGTTAACCCAGCTATATAGCACGGGATATAGCTTGCCTGAACGTTTACTTGTTTTTGCTAATTTTTATGACAACAAAGTGTCCGAAGCTTTATTGTACGGCTTTGATTCTCGGTTGCAGATAAGAGCAAACAAGCCTTATAAAATGGATTCGTGGGAAAACATCGCGGCAGAATTAGGGTACACCGAGGGAGCGTTAAAGCCATATGTTAACTCCCTTCCCACCGCAGCATTGAAGTAGAAGCATACTTTAACAACCCCACTGCAACGTGGGGGTGTTTTTTATATAGTTTTTTAATCTGCTCTGACTATGATTAGAGAGTTAGTGCGAGTTTAGCTTAAAGGAAATACAATGAAATTTAATCCATACACCCCAAAAGGTGGAGACCTACCTGTTAAATACTATAGTGTTGATGTGCCTGATGTTTCGATTGGTAAAAAGAAAGGTGTAGGCTTGTGCGTCATTGCACCTGATGAGTTTACCGCAACCCGAGTTAACAAAGAGTTGCTTTCGCATGGTATAGACTTAAGTGAGCTTTCGTTGACGGGACTCTTACCTATATTGTCAGGTGCGGGTTTGATTGAACGACCTACTCGCCACAGTAGAGGTTATAATCCTCGCAGTTACCCCAATAAAGGTAGTAGAGGAGGGAGCTTTCGTGGTGGTTTTAGCGAGAACCTGATCCCTAAAACATCGAGTGATCTTATTGTGGAGGCGCAGTCGCTTGATATCAGCACAGCACCATTTAAGGTATCATCGCAAAAGAATTTAGCGGTGGTTGTTTCAAGTAACGAGCCGAATATTTTGGTAAACCTTTTGCGTCAAAGTAAACTGGTGCATGTAAATGCGGCGCACTTGGATGTGGCGGATATTGTGGTCACCAACATGAAAACGGGTGATACATTATTTATTGAACGCAAAACAGTTCAAGACATGTACCAAAGCGTAATGAACGGCGCACATTCGCACGATCAGAGTGAAAGAATGTTTGACGCAGTGCAACAGCTTAAGTTGGAAGGCAAGCGAGCGCGTGCCATATGGATAGTAGAAGCCCAGCAAAATGGTAAGCATTTATTGGATAATGCGTTGCCGAAGATCCAGAATATGAGTGGGCTGGTAAATTACTTTGATATGGTGAATGAACAATCGGTTCATCAGTCTTATAGTGTGGAACATACTGCGTACTTAGTGTGTAAGTACGCACAGGGATTCATGGAGCAATGTTTACCTTATCGTGTTGAAACGAATAACCCGAAAGTGCATCGCTCAGGCAAGGAACGTATCGCTGCTAAAGTCGTTGACGGTGTGCGAGCTTCCGGTGAAGTGGGCGTTAAACGTCATACGGCAAGGGATATCACCAATATGCTGAGCTACGTCCCGTCTATTACGACGAAGGTAGCCAAAAACTTGGCCAACACTGGCAAGACGTTCTCAGAAGTCACTTTAATGACTATCGAAGAGCTTGAAGCAATAGATGGTGTTGGTAAGAAGTCCGCCCAGAAAATATTTGACGACTTTAACGCTAAACTCTAATTTTTCAATATAACGATAAAGACCAAATGCCTCGCATGTTTATGTGGGGCATTTTTGTTTGTAAAATTCAAAAAAAGCTTGCTTTAACTCTTCATTATGATAAAGTTAACTTGTGTTGAGTACAACCTATGTTGATAAACCTTAACGAAGGACAGCAACCTACTTCGGTCACGCAATAATGCGACGGTAAACAGCTTAAGAAAACATTTCTTACTAACATCACTATTGCTAACGATTGGCGATAGAGGTAACGACCGAAACTTCTAACTAAAGCCGAATTGGAGCAGTATTATGTTATACGTAAACTCAACAGAACAATTAAACGACCTTGCCGTTAAACTTAAAAAAAACCTCAAATCGCCGTTAACTCGTATCAAGTCAGCTATCGTTAAAGCTGAGGGTTTTTCGCATATAAGCGCCTTTAAAGCAGCTTTAGCCGCAGATACAAACACCGTATCTAACTTTACTATTTCTGCCTCGGATTTATCTGTTATTGATGATGTCCGTTTGTGGTTAGAGTCGAATGTAGATATGGGTACGGAGATATGCTTTGACAACGACGGCAAAGTAGATTCAACAGTGGCGCTCCCTGTATTCGAAAGATTGGTTGGTAACATCGAACCTTTAGGGCGCAAAAAGAACGTTAAAGAGAATCAAGCGTGGATCGACGATATGATTGAAAACTCAGCGCTACTTGCTGAGCGTAACAAGCATGAATATGGTTATGAAACGGATGATGCTTTTTTTGAAGCAACAGAAGATGCGGTGACTGATGGTGCACAAGCTATAGCGAAGCATTCGCAGCTTGCTGAAGCTCTAGCTTTGTTAGAGGCTTCTGGGTTGAGCGATATATCAGATAAGCTTAAATGCCTTACTGAAGACGCAATCGTATTTTCAGAATTAATTTAATCAAATAAAAAATATAGGTGGGCATTACGCTCACCTTTTTGAGGTTTTATGAAAACATCTAAACTTAAACTGCTTTTTCTAGACATTGACGGCGTATTAAACCGAGAAGGCTCAGATGCTCCTGATGACACTTTAAGGCTTGAAGGTGGCTTGGTAAACAAACACTGCGTTAGTGCCCTTAATGAGCTGATTGATGCTACAGGTGCTAAAATTGTTATTTCCTCTACATGGAGAAGACAAGGAGTGCCATGCAATACTCTTTTAGAGGGTAGCGGTGTCATTGGTGAGGTGATAGGCGAAACACCTAGGCTTGGCCAATATTGCTTCAGAGGAAATGAGATTAGGGCTTATATTGACCAGAATCTAGATTTGTTAGGTGTATCTAGTGCTCACGACTTCAATCAGTACCTTATACTGGATGACAGTGACGATATTTTGTATTGGCAGAGAAATAATTTTTATCGAACCGAGAGTAATACTGGCTTAACAAGTAATGGGGCGTACCGAGCAGCAAGGCAACTTAATGGCTTTATTAATATCTAAAGCACAAAAACACCGCTTTGAATAGCAATAAAACAAAAATTATAAAAATAAATTAAAAAAAGTTGCAAAAATGATTGACAACGCCTCAAAAATGATTAACAATAGAACTCAATATGATAATAAAAACAAAAAGAAAAATTATTAATGAAAAGTAAATGACGGTTTTAAAACACACACACATGATGAGATTTTTAAATAGAAGCAGGGTGCATATCGTACCTTCAGTGTGAAATTAAATGAGCGATGAATTCGCTTAAGGAAAACCGATGAAAAACAAACGTACAGAATTTATTGAAGCAATGTTAATTACCAAAGGCAAAGTAACTGCCGAAGACATTGCAGAAAACTTTGCAATGAAGGCACCATCAGCGTTGGTGGATATCTTTGGATACTTAAAAAAGCACCCTACCTTAGTTGACAAAAGCCGTGGCGAAAACTTTTTAGTTCGAATCGGCGATAATGTCGGTGAGTTTGAAATGACTAAAAAGCGAGCAAAAGAGTTGCTTGCAGCCTTCGAAGTGGTTCGCAATAACCAGGACAGCCATGATCGTTTAACCATCCGTTACGCTTACATTGAAGCTGTTTTAATCAAGTGCAACAAGTTAGGTCGTGATGAAATTGCACGAGCATTTGAGTTGGCTGGAGCTGCTGCGACCCGAACGATGCAAGGTTACGTAGAGTTGGCACCAGAAAATATTGATATGCATGGTCGTCGATACCATGTAAAAGGCGAAAA
>JAULKR010073436.1:0-11088 GCA_032356305.1 Prasiola linearis | reverse complement strand
CACACACACACACACACACACACACACACACACACACACACACACACACACACACACACACACACACACACAAATACTCACTCGCTCACTCCTCCACTCACTCACTCTCACTCACTCACTTGCATACCAAATTGCCGATTCATGACTCTCTGATGCATACCTGTGTGAACCATTATAATATGTATGTGTAGAAGTTGTACTTGTGCTTGACCCAATATAACTTCTTCAGCACATTCCTTCAAATCGCAGGGTGTAGAAAGAATAGCACGCGTGCTATTTTGCTGTCGACCCCCGGCTGTTCAACTAGGGGCAAGTGCAGACACGTCAGCTCTTCTCCAATTGTGATGCGCTACTATCCCAAATGGTATTTACGTTGGCCCTTGTATCAAATGTGACGAGGCCCACTAGGCTGCTACGTGGCTTAGTAAGCGGCTTTACTGTCAATCATATCTGTCTCAGAAAAGCGGTTGAGTAACGAGACACTCAGACAGTGTCTCGCGCTTCCTTGTAAAGCTTAGCATACTTGGCAGACGGCATATTTTCATGGTGTTCCGGCTTTAGAGTCGTATCAAACAATCAATTTGCACGAAAGGAAGTTGAATTTGCTACTTTGTGATTCAATACGTTATCTTTGGACCCGAGGGGACGACGTTAATGGCTTTTGTCCTTGTAAGCAAGGATAAATGTTACTTGTAGATCACTTCAGAGGTCGACGAATGCCTAAGATTGGCCGTCCAAAACTCCATATGAGCAAATGCATGTGCTAATGGGCATAGTTCTTGTGAAGTGCCTACTACGTGTGCGACTGCATTACGCAGCTTATCTCAAAGCAAACGAAGCGCATAGCCCGTGCAATGATGCGTCGACAAAACATTCCTGCTTGGAAGACGCACAGCCGGTTGGTCGCCAGATAATTTAAGCGCTAAACTTACACAAGGCAGTGGAAATGTTTGTCATCCATGTCCATATGGATGCGTCCGTACAGCTATGTAGCTCTTGCGAGGGTCTTTAAAGACGTATACGAAGATGGACGTACAAAGATGGAAATCCAGACTTCCATTACAATTTGCAGCACGACTGCAAATTACGTTGTGCTCGTTTTCCAGTGCAGATATTCACCCCAGCACTAAAATTGCGTGCCACACATATGTCCGTACTAATGTACTACATAGTAATAGTGGAAATTTTACATAGTGCACTCTATATACAAGTATTACATGATGTCGATTTTATCGTCTCGTTGAGGTCAGAATGCTGGCTAGACTCTGTGACCCGGTCTTAATGATCTTGGCTGGTGTAGACTTTTCAGAATCTCGTTTACGGAGATTACTCATGATACGGTGGGTTTCGATCGGGCCCATGGGCACTGATCACAAAAACTCCACGCTCCTGGTAGCAAAAAGTTCTAGCGCTACACTTTTGGATTGCAAACTCAAAGTTTTCCTGAATGTGCATTCGCAAAGTAGTGCGTCCTTTATACAGTCTACGCACGCTGTCCGGAATACACCGGCATGCCGTACAACTTTGTAAGGCACTTCTCTCGGGTCGATTCAAAAAGAGTTCCGACACCCAAAAACTGCTCATAGGAACGAGAGCTTCACTTCCAACGTAAGGCTGCGCTGATCAGCTCTTTCGATGCTTTGTCACTCGATCGGCCTTATCCACCAGCTTTTACGTTCAATTTGATCAGAATATTTTAGTCAGCATCCACACAGCCTAATAGGCTGTACAGTGTGCTCCACGTGATGTATACGCAATTCTTCGCGGCAATCCTTCCCCGGGATACAGTTCGCTCAAGAGAAATCTACCATGGTGGTCAGACTACACCATGTATGTGCTACGTAGTGTCAATGTTGATGTCTTATTAATTGCAAGAAAATGACACGCTTCATTTGCGTCTGTCCATCTGCAGAGGTAAATATATTTAAAGTCCGACTTATCTTGAGTCAAGCGTCCATACTACGAGGAAGTGATCACATGGCACGTATCATATAACTAATATTATAATTTGAACATGACGTTAATGAATAACATGTCTGCATATGACTGAATGAATATGTAAGCAAATGAAGCTGCTCTGCAACTTACCTAGTAGGTAGGTGCAACATAACTAGTACGGTTCCGTAGAGTTTACAAAATGCGATTACCTGCGTGCGCTGCACCTCTCCACGCTACCATCGACTCGATGTCTTGATATCTCGAGAACTTCAGCGACACATAGATCTGACATTTCGCTTGGATCTACATTTCAACACACTTCTCAGCAGTGTCAGTAGCAATTGAGAGGTGTAGTCATGAAACACTGTCAGAATACGCCCATACGAATGAGCCGAGTAAAGTGCCCAAGATATGTTCCTGAAGTATCCTGCCTATGACACTTTCTTCTTTGAACTGTTATATCTTACGAATGGTGAAGAGTTGCTGGCTCAGTCACAGAAAGCAAATCAGTGATGATATGCGAAGAATCAGCACTACCAGCTGCTACTAGCATATATATATATGTAATTATGAGAGCATACATGCATTAGCCTTGCACTGTTTCCTCGCACCGTCAGCAGGCCATACAAGGCACGTCATCAAAACATCTGGCCAGGTCCATGGAGCATTAAAACGTTTGTCAAGCGGCCCTTGTTGACTCAAGGGCCTCAGACATTGCGAATATAACCTGGTTCTTGTTAGCAGCACAAATCACACACCTATTCCAAGCCCTCCTCCTGGTTCTTCGTCACTCTAACATTGCAACTATCTGCTCCACCACTGCGTTTGCAGCCGCACATAAATTTATAAGGCCGCAGTCCAAAGAGTGTGATGGCTGCGCATCGCGCAACTTTGGTGAACTTCCACCCTGGCCGTCTCGATCCTTGCCCTATGCTAGCTGACCAGTCAGCTGAGCCAATTCAGCAGTTGTTAGTGTATTGATGTATACACCGTTTTTATGGTATTTAGATCTGAGCTACAGTTAACAGTCGTAGGATATCGTGCGGAGCTTCGCGGTATCTTGTATCGTATACCGCACTTTTTCCTCGTGCAAGTGCTTATTGTGCGAATGTAGTCTCATTTATGGACCAAAGACGCTGAATTCCTTCTAAGTAATACTCTGCGCACGCATGCCAAGTGCCCAACTCATGTCTTGAGACTTGTGCGCGCGCTCCTCATTCTTGGATGTACGTTCGCTTTTCAGTTGATTCGTGTAAAATTGGCAGCGTAAATTTCTACATGGTTGCATGCTTAAAGAGCGTAGTGCTGATATTCGAGCGTACAGCACTTTGAATGAAATTTGATGCCTGGGTGTAATGAAATACGCTGATGTACACATTTCCCTGCATCGCGGTTGTATGCTTTGCAATTGCTCACTCACCTAACTCGTCCGTAGCATGATATACTTTCTACCATTGCAGAGACGAGAGGAGAAAGCCCGAAAGAGTTATGATGTACAAAACGTCATGTGCATGCAAACGCTTTATGTAATCGAATAGGTTGCTTCAATCTTTTGAGCTTCAGGCTTGTCAGCTGGCTGGAGATGGGCATTATTCGGTAGGTCCATACCTTACTGTTTCAAATGCCTTAACATTGTAGGGATGCCTTTTCGCCCTAGCTATGATCTCGATGGGTGGCTTTACAACAGCACACTCGCATGATGATGCTGATATAGCTTTTTCAAGCAACCGCCGATTACTTTCAGGTACACACTGAATCTTAAATGTTTACGTTGAATGCGCAGCAACCTACACAACTGCTTATGCATCATGAGGCTATGCGTTATTGGCTTTGAGATGTGCCTGCATTGGGAACGTTCTTATCGTTCTAATTACCAGAATGTCGATTAGTGCATGCATGTACTTGCCACAGTTACGGCTTCGACTGACAAGTATCGTTACCTAATTTGCAGGTGGAAACGGAGGTGCCGGGGGCTCGGGTGGTAGTGGAGGTAATGCATATGGTGGTGGTGATGGTGGGGACGCTGGGTACGGTGGTAATGGAGGGAACGGAGGAAACAGCTATGGCCCCAAACCCACTCCCAAGCCAACTGCTAAACCCACTCCCAAGCCAACCATTGCAGCCACACCCCCTCCCACCGCCAAGCCCACTGCTAAGCCCACACCCAAGCCGACTGAGGCTCCCACTCCTAAGCCAACTGCCAAGCCCACACCCAAGCCAACGATTGCAGCCACACCCCCTCCCACCGCCAAGCCCACTGCTAAGCCCACACCCAAGCCGACTGAAGCTCCCACTCCTAAGCCAACTGCCAAGCCCACACCCAAGCCAACTATCGCAGCCACACCCCCTCCCACACCCAAGCCCACTGAGGCTCCCACTCCTAAGCCTACCCCCCCACCCACACCCAAGCCAACTGCCAAGCCTACGGCTAAGCCAACCGAGGCACCTACTGCAAAGCCAACACCCAAGCCAACCATTGCAGCCACGCCCCCGCCCACTCACGTGCCCACCCACCCACCCACTCACAAACCTACACCCCATCCGACAGAAGCACCTCACCATGACTACTCAGGTGATGGCGGTGACGGTGGCCATGGAGGCAGTGGTGGAAATGGTGGTATGGCAATTGGCTCAGGTCATGCTGGTGACGGTGGTGATGGGGGTAATGGAGGCGAAGGTGGCTACGGTACGTTTCTTATCTACGTTGATTCGCGACATTGAATCACGTCCTCAATTGCGAATAGTTCTGCTGCTGTAAAGCCTTGCACTTTGAGCCGAAAAATTGCAAAGTCCGGATCTATCATAATTATGTACATACTCAGTCAAGTACTGTTTCGAGGATATTTAGACTTTTTTTGGTGAGCCGACGGTCTGACCACAACCCTAACCCACAATACTAAAAAAGAGGCTGCGGGTTTGTCTTGCAGGACGATAAAGTTACGTCCGGTCGGAGTCTCTAGCAACAGCTGATGCGATATTCTAATCTAGCCTTTTGACAACCCGAACGTAAAATCCATTGTTTTTGCAAGCAATTTGAAGTCAGTTGAAACAGTTTATTTCATGTTCCTGGGTGTTTGAACTTGTAGCAGCAAATTCAGTGTTAGGCATGCAATTCCTGTCTAGCAATATCATGTTCGTTGTATGCAGTTTATTTCGTTATGAACCTTGCGTCATTACATTCTCCCCTCTGTCTCTTACCTTTCCCATGCCCTCCCCCCATTTCTGTAGAAATGGAAATAAAAAGGGAAATAATATTCCAACTTGGCAAGTCTAGATTGTCGTTACCTTAACGTTACCTTCTACGTCTAACAATACTCGATTGTTGACATGTTGACCCACTCACTATTACATCGTGATGTAGACAACATAGCAATGGGTAATATTCTCTCAATAATAATTATACAAATAAACCGACACTGAAACGTAGATGAGGTGTCTGGCATACATTAATCACAATATAGTACAACTGGGATTTCCGCCACTCCATAGTACTCACTACTCTAGAACGTGAATAGCAGCATATTAATACCTTAAGACGTGATTATCAGGATGTGATGGCAATCCTAAAGAATACAAAATATCGAAACGAAATAGCAGTTTTGTGCAAAGTGCATGCTGTTAACAACGTCTTCACTTAAGCAATTGTACGCTTTCCTTGTGAGACATATTCCCCACACCTCCGCTAATGCCAATCTAGGTTGGGTCAATACCAACCATTGGTGATTGCCAAAAAGAGAAGTGCGAAAATGTATGTAACTTGATGTATTGACTTAGTAGTCAGCGAGTTTACTTCATAGATTTTTACAATTGCGGCACTGGCAGGGTGTGCATAATGGGGCGCGTTTGGCAATTTTCATGCTTTTTCCCGCAAAATTTACAAAAGTGCACAAAATCACCTTGAAATTCAAGGTTCCAAGTGGTGTCTCATGGCCTGAGAGCACACAGTCTGAAGGTGTTGCATGTTGTGCGCACCTGGATATCAAGCTTAGAGCTCAAGTTTCACGTTACACTGCGTTGCAGCTGGAGGGGCTTTGTTTTGCAACAACTGCTGTTCTTGGTAGGCCCCTTGTCAAATCAAGCTTTTCTTCACTTGCTGCACCCTCATTCGAGGCATGTACGACATGAAGTATGAGTGAATGGCGCCCTTGAGATCTTCTCCGATGCAGCTAAGCTTCTGCAGTATTCGAAAGATTTAGGTAATTGAAAGTCCTGAGCAGCCAGATCTAAGCATCAGCTCGTACATTAATTTTCACAATCATTAATGTCTTGACAGCTTTTGGACACCGACTTTTTACAGGTACTGTTTGGGCTGGTTTACTGCGTTGATGCCAATTGCACTATTACATCTGAATGCCTGCTGCATGTTGTTACCCTAGCGTATCGACAGGTAACTCCAAGAGCTGTCTGATTGTTGCAACACGTATCGATAATTAAATTGATCAATTCTGGGCTATCTCTGCGATTCTTACTCGGCATGCGCAAAACCTCTCTGATGATGTCAGCTGGCAATAGGCATGTGCTAAATTTCTGTGTAAATGCTCACATTTTTAACTGACTTGGTCAGTCTGACCTACTAGATTGTTGACCAACTGGCTGGCAAATTCACGGCAAAACTGTGGTAAAATTGTGCATTCAATTTAATTTTGAAGGTTATTCTGGACCCTTGACGTCCGGGTGTTCTACATGACTAGTCCTACGACCTCAGCTTTTGGACCAAAGCTCAAATTATGCAAGCTCCTGGCAAGATAGTAATATTATTAATATTTTATTTTGATTCGATATAAGTTATTAGTCTTTAATCAAGCGTGCCAATAGCTCCTATATCACAGGCAAGAGCATACTCAAGATTTCAATTTGAATGTCAACCGAATAGGCAATGTGAGAGAGAGATAGATTGCTTACAAAACCCTAACCCTTTTGTTTTTCACCTGAGGTCACGTGTGCTTGTACTAATGCGTGTAAGAGAAAGAAAATATTTCCCACATCTCGCCTCAAAGGGGCAATCTAGGGTGATGCTCAAAGGGGTGATGCTTGGCCCTTAACCCAACCTCTTCCGTGTCCAGTCCATCACGCAGGACCAAGATACCCGCCACAAGCTGTGACACAACTGTACGATAGCCGTCTATCAGCTCATGATTCACACCTGGAAGCACGATCTCCCTGCGCACTGGTGGGACTGGAGCACCTGTCAGTCCTATGTTACGCCTAAACTTGAGATCCATTGTCTCACAGTACCGCATTAACACGTTGCTACCGACAGCCTGAGTCTAGCCATGAGGCACGAGATAGCACAAGTCATAGCTGTACCACAGGGCACGAGTAGCGTTATGCCTTTTGTCACACAACTCAACGTATTGCATCACGACTGTGTCACAGACAACGGAACAGGGGATTGTATGACCCCAGCAACTCGGTTCAGCTCTTGATGGGTCTCAGACTTGACCTTCGTGCCACCTGCGCCTTGTGAGCCACTGTCTAGAGTTGCCCGATTAGGCTGACCCTTGGGTACTGCGGCATCAGTTGTGCCAGAGCCCCCTAGGTTGAGGTTGCGTACTGCGTCACTCGCAAGATTATTGCCATCTCCTGGTGAACGCTTGGTGCCAGCAGACATGCCCTTGCCATCAGTTGTGCCAACGGTCGAATCGACAGCATCAGCCGTAGTCTCTGCCACTAGACCACCACCACCACCCTTCGATGGGTCTGTACCCCCGCCCTTGCCACTACCGCCATGCCCTGGTCCTCATCATCATCGTCACCATCAGAGCTGTCATCTGCATCTTGGTCATCACCGCTACCCTCAGACACCTCATCTTGCTGCCTCGCGTACCCTGCACCCATGAACTGCCCATCGTCATCTTCGGCATCAGACTGGTCCACCTGCCCATGTATCTGTTTGGCGCCCATCATTTCGTCATCCATGTCGCAGTCTCCAGTCGCCACTATGGACGGAGCCGTGATCTTGGGCCTAGTATCGAGCAGCGTGACACGGGTGGCCTTGAAGCTCAGCCCGAACGTATTGGCCAGGGCATCCTGAGGCCTCGATATTGTAGCCGTGAGCGTCACGTTGGCGAGGACAGTGCACCGGTTGTTGCTAAACATACGTAGACCCGCTTCCAGGGTAGGCCTGTTGCACACGTTATTGTTCTTCATGAACATTGTGGTGCAGTCCCCACTCTTGGGACCCGATCCTAGCCCGATGGACATCCACAGGTGGTCGCGTGAAGGCGTTGGATTGCCTCCCTCGAAGTTGAGATTCTGCTTACGGCCCCACGCAATTGCAGCAGCGTATATGCTCTCAATGATGGCCCTGGGGAACCCCACTAGAGCGTAGTGGTAGTTACGTACCCTCTTGCCACCCGAGCCGCTCGGCATCGCACCCGTCACCTTGGCGTCATTGGTGATCACCATGGTGCCTATCCTGAACACCATCGAATGCGTCTTATCAGGCCATGACAGGACGAGACTGTTGTATATGGTACTGACGTTGGTGTTAGGCGCCGTGCTCACCTTGCCCTTGGTAACGCAGAACCTTACGT
Source organism: Prasiola linearis (assembly GCA_032356305.1). NCBI lineage: Eukaryota > Viridiplantae > Chlorophyta > Trebouxiophyceae > Prasiolales > Prasiolaceae > Prasiola > Prasiola linearis. The sequence continues at coordinate 2,614 of JAULKR010073436.1, read as the reverse complement.
TCACGTCCGGCTGGGTCTTGATGTTCTCGTCATGCAGCCAGTCAAGCCTACTCTTGGGGCCGAGCGTGAAGTCACCAGTCCCAGGATTCGGCCTGACATACGGCGATCCCTCAATGGTCTTGGTCTTCTCACAGTTGGTGACACTGAGAAACTTGATCTTGAGCACCATGACGTAGTTGTAGCTGAATGAGAGAGTAATACCCTTGCCTCTAGTGATCGTATAACTGATTCACCCACTTGCCGCATGCAGTACTGCCCTATACGATTCACGTTAGTACTCAAGGCACTGTGCCATTCCTATCCGCCTCGTTGTGCGGGCCCTATACGATTCCACGAGTATCCTCGACTCATTCAGTCGCTTGATGACGTTGCCCCTTGCCATAGACCGTCTGAGTGTAGGCGTGAGGTTCATTGCCATAGCTTCCACTTAGCTGTCAGTGTAGACAACTGGGCCCATGAGATATACACCCTTCAGTGCCGGCTTGTTCATGCACCCGTCTGTGACTAGGTCTGTGGACATCGAGTTGGCCATGTCAATGACATCCTCGTAGTCTCGCCTCAGTCGTAAGGCAATGAGCATTGTGGCGGCACTCCTAGAGTATGGCTTACCCTCACCGAACCGCAGCATGCAAGCCATGTAGTTGGTGTACATACCGAACAGTGTCGCAAGGAATGTTGGCACAGTGACAGGCAGCTGTGGAAGGGACAGCCTAGTGCTGATGCAGTGAGACATGAAGTCTATAGACTCTACCGCCGTGCCCCTCACCTGTGGGATGTCTTTGTTGAGCTTGTTATTGGGTGAGCACAAGACAACGCATCTCCGTGCAAATGCGATACTCGAGGTCTCATGCTTCTGCTTGTGCAGGCCGTTAGTGGCGACTATCATCGAGGTGTGGAGGTACACATTGCCGTTGCTCGTCGTAACGACATCGTCTGATATTAATGACTTGATGTTAGCCAGATTCAGCCCATCCGTGAGACACTCGCCCTCGACTAGTATACGCGCATCACATGCAGAGGTGACATCATCCACTTCCAGTCCTGCACTGTGAGTGATCATTCCGCTCCTTGCAGGCAGTGTGATACCTGGCAGCAATACCGATATCGACTTGAGCAGTGTTGACTTGCCAGTACCGCCGTTGCCTGTTATCATGACGAGCCTTGGCCTTCGTGTCTTGTCGAGTATGGCATTGCCTATGACCCACATGAGTACCCTTGCCTGCTCGTATCCGAGTACCAGCTCCAGCTGTGCAGAAATGGCCTTGTATGAAGGCACTATACGGGATGGCACTATAGAGCACAACATGGGTCTCGTCGAGAAGCTGCCCAGGTCCCTGATGGCACTGCCTGACACATGCTGAGCTCTCACTCGCACTAACTCTCCGCACTCAGTATAGATGACTTCACGCAAGTGATGACAACCTATAGCCTCTCCTAGTTGCACATAGTAACGAGTATGCATGATGCATACGGTACTGCATTCCGCTATGTCAACTGTCCTGGCAGCGATCTCCATGAGCCTCATATACGGCGCCACAGCAGTCACGAAGTTGACTGACACATTAGTCAGCCCCAGTGAGTCCGCAATGAACCGCGCACCGCAGATACTCTCGATACGCCACCACAGAGCATCAAGTGTCGACAAGACATAGAATGAAGGGCCATACCTCACGACAAGGCCACTGTTGACGAGGGACAATAGCCTACTCGCAGACTCAGACAGTGTGCCAACTATCGACCCCTTCCACGGGAAGTGCCTTACCGTATAGACACCATCAAGCTGTGTGGCTGTGATATCGAACATCACGCATCCCCTTGACTGTAGCGCATTGGTGTCGTCATGGATGTAGACGGTGCGCACCTGAGGTGCACCTCATCACGGGCCATCTGCCAAAAGAAAGTGCATCAAGTGACCATCAAGCACACAGCACACCACAGCAGAATGCCGAAACACCCATGAGTCATGATGGGAAGGCGACGAGCCCTGCCTGTCAGCAGTCGCAGCATCTGTCATTGCCGACGGTATGCGCCGATTGCTGCTGGCGGTCGGTCTCTCAGAGCCGACCTTCGACTGTGAGTCGCCGAGCACTGCCCGCTTGCCACCTCCCTGGCTGTCTGACTGTCCGACCGGCGCATGACACGTGCCGCCGTCGCCACTCCTGCTGTCCTCCGGTGGCCATATGTCTGGCTGTTTGTCTGACAGCGTGTCTGACTCTGAGGGACGCCCCATCGCTGTCTGTCCATCTGCAGCATCGGTTACGGCCTCGTGGGGAGGGTTGAGGCTCTAATGATGAGTAATGATGAGGTGATCATGCTACAGTAGCATGCTGGTGCAGCTGCAAGAAAGCCTGATTGTCGTGGTGCTCGGTCAGAGCAATCTTGTCGGACAGATATGACATTCCTCATGGCAATCCTGATCGCAAGGTTTTGACGCCCTGCCACATTGCGCCGCGATGACAAACGTGATACCCCTGGCCTCATTGGCCGTACACCCCTCTGATTTGCGGTGAGCCAAAGTCGCTGATACCCGCAACGATGCAACATACACAAACACACACACACACACACACACACACACACACACACACACACACACACACACACACACACACAC